>CM034361.1:66785819-66939632 GCA_019925275.1 Mytilus edulis | reverse complement strand
TGTCTTGTTATGACCATTTTCATTATATGATGTGTATTTACCTTTATATGATGTGCACTTGTCATTGTATTATGTGCATTTACCTTTACATGATGTGCACTTGTCATTATATGATGTGCAAACACCTTTATATGACCTGCAAATATGCTTATATTATGTGCAAGTATCTATATATGATGTCCAAACATCCCTATATGATGTGCAAATATACTTATATGATGTTCATAAATACTTATATGATGTTCATAAATACTTAAATGATGTGCAAATGTTCCTATATGATGTGCAAACATACTTATATGAAGTGCAAACATTCTTATATGATGTGCAAATATCTTTATATGATGTGCTCATATACTTAGTTATATTATGTACAAATGTACTTATATGATGTGCAAACATCCTTATATGATGTGCATTTTCCCTTATATTATGTGCAAACATCTTGATATGATGTGGTTGTGTCATTATATTATGTGCTTGTAATCTTATATCATGTGGTTCGGTTAACTTCATTATATTATGTCGAAACGTCATTATTATCGTCGTTATGGTCAATGAACATGATTACGATTAGAATGATTACTGTCTACGTCATAACTGATTCCGATCTGCTTCTGCAGAATTAATATAAACCCGGACCAAATCTGTAGCTATCGTTTGGAAAATGGTTGAGATGTCAAAAATATAAAAAAAAACCTTGACATGTTTGTTCCTCGATTTAAGATGAAAAAATCACACCAGATATTATTGGAAAATTGTGAATTGCAAAGTTTAGACAATGGGTCTACAATAATGAATATACCAGGTCTGCAATAACGGGCATACAGTTAACTAAAGTTATTAAATTACAGAAATGATTCTTTTATGCCATGCTCTATGCTCATTGTACTAGGCTTATATTTGGCAATAATAATATCTTTATATCTTGCGTTAGCGTTTTTTTTTTTAAAGAACTAAGTACATGAATTTCCAGTATGTTCATTGTTTTGTAAAGTTTGCTTTGCTGATCATTTTAGCTGTAGAAGTTTGTCTTTATATATCACTTTTCTGAAGAAAGACACAAAAATGGGTAATGACCAATATAATGGACCGATCATTTGCAACCCCCAGAAAGAGGGGATAGGAAGAAATTAAGGGAGCCTTTAATTTTGATTTTTCTTTAAAATAAAATGGTGGTATTCAATTGTTTATATTTATAGATTTGACGCAGTATAATGTTTTTGCGATGTGTTCGTTGTCCGTAAATACTTTGTTACCAGACGAAAACTTTTTAGAAATAAGGGGCCAAAACGGCACTTAAAACAAGCAATTCTGTGGGTTCTTTGATATGTTGAATCTAGCAATATATTTAGATTTCGGATATTGGACAATATAAAAGGTAATGTGTCACAAACCTATGATGCGTCAGATATTGAATAATGAATAAATTAAAATTCAGACCTGTATAAAGCTGGAGTGGTTATGTCCATACTTGCCTCAACTGTTTAGGGTTCGACCCTCATCGTAAAAATTAATAGTTTTGACTCGAAAGACGTCAATTTTACGCCTAGCTCCGCTAGCCTCGTCTGTTAAAATCTAAATCCTTATTTTTTCAACAAATAATTTCTTCCAGCAGAGTATGTTTAATCTGAAGCTAGTAATATTAAATGAAGGTGGGATAAATATCAATGAGACCATAACCGGCATATCCAAATTAAATTCCAAGTCGCAAACAACTTCCACACTTGAAGTTTTAGATCCACTATTGACGTGCTATTTCAAACATATATAATGCAAAAGGAATTTAATGCGTTTTTTTTGTTATTACGAACAAATGTATTGAAAAAGGTGTGTGTAATTGTTCTCTGGTGGGTTTTTTAGGGGGGTGTAAAGTATATGTCTTTGGAATTATTGTGTTTTCCCCCTATTTCACGTTAAAAAATTATTAGAGGAATTCCCATCTTTCCTATCCCGTCCCCACCACCAATGGTGAAAATTGAAAATGACAATAATTATAATTTACTTATTTTTAAATCTGTTTTTATAATATATGATATGATTGCCAATGAGACAACTCTCCACAAGAGACCAAAATGACACAGAAATTAACTACAAGGTAACCGTAAGTCCCTCAACAATGAGCAAAGCCCATACCGCATAGTCAGTATAAAAGGCCCCATGATGACAATGTAAAACAATTCAAACGAGAAAACTATTTTGCTAAGACAAGGTTTCTCGATAAATAAGTATCAAGATAATATGCAATAAAACAATAAAACTCATAAGAGGCAAAATGGCCCAAAATTATACTTAGAACAATTAAAAACACAACTCTCTATCTGCCAGGGACCACCAGGCCTCAGTAAACAAAAAATAAATACAGTGTGTTTATGTTCATTCAGACACAAATCTAATTAAATTACAGATATTGTGTGTCCAAGCTATGCTTACGCGGATCTGAAAACGCTCCATTCTATTTTCTGTTTAAAGACCATTGGGATTCTCGGTTTTGTCGGATTTATATACACCTTCAAAAATGTGAAGGCCAAATTTCATTGGCTGATGTAATATTTACTAGAACAAACTGTATCAAAGGACTGAAGTACTGAACATCAGATGACCGCAAGTTCGCGTGGATGGTCAGAAGCACTTGTCTTAAAGAAAATCACATCTCAATACCTGAAAGTGAGGTTAACTTACAGAGATATATTTTTTTTTAGACAAGTTCGTGCTTGGATGATGAATAAACAACAGGAAATTCAACCTCACCGTATTCACAATTATATTGTAGTGATACAAATCAGTATACTCTGGTTTGTTGTTATATATTAAATTAATATTTGTATATAACAGTTACATGTATACATAATTTTGATCCAAATGCTATTCTACTATTCTAATAATAGTGCAGTGCAAATGCATAGTGAAAACTCTTCTGTAATAATTCGGATTTTCTAATATTTAGGATTTATGTAGGCATTCATTTTCCCAGCATAAACGTTCTGGAGATATTATTTCCGCATGCGATAACACAATTGTTCTGTACGTGTGCATATATATTACTTACAAATGTATAAATATATTTCTAACGACACAACATTTTCATATTATTATATGTTCTAAAAAAAATGTTTTTATGAGTATTACTTGAAGCGACAAATAATGTTATTTTGCACTCGATTATGTCTGCGTTTTTATACGATCAATTACATGTACCAGTCAAAATCGAAAGTCAAATCTCTGTTGCGACAATACATCGGAATGCCCTCACGGTCAACGTGATGTAAACATGAAGTGTGGGCATGAGGACGTGTACTTCCTTGTTCCAGGACAAACATATTTTTAGACTTTAATGAAAAAACTCTTTTTTTTAAATAATATAGTTTTTTTCTTAATTTCATTATTGTTTTATTTTTTCTCTCATTTTCAATGGAAACAATTATTTTGATTCCCCCCTGAAAAAGATAAAATATCTTTCAAGAAACTTGGAATCAAACATTTACAAAAAAAAACATGCCCCCATTTCCCCTGCAATCACCCAAAAAAAAATCAATGGTCAGTATGTTAGCCCTGTTTACGCAGTTGTATATCTGAACGGCTTTCCTTTTATTTTACGGGTAACTGTCTAGTGGCGGTGCTTTCATGGTAGCATGTTAGCCTCTAGTGTTGCTGGTCGTAGGTTCGAATTCCGGCCGGTTCAAAACCAAAGAATTTAAAATTGGTATTTGCTGCTTCCCTGCTAAATCAAGGAGTAAAATCAAAGACTTGTTCGGCTCGGAATCAGAATAATCTGTCCGGGTAACACCGTAAGGTGAAATGGATTTCTGCGAAGTAGCATGTTAAAAATCCGACTCAGGGTGCCGGTCTAATACAAAACAGGGTTAATATTCATTTCACATTAATATGTTCTCGTACGAATATGCACCTGTCCCAAGTCAGGAGCCTGTAATTCAGTGGTCGTCTGTTGATGTGTTACATACCGGTAATTTCGTTCATTTTTTGTACATAAATTATGCCGTTAGTTTTCTCGTTTGAATTGTTTAACTAACATTTGTCATTTCGGGGCCTTTTATAGCTGATTATGCGGTATGGGCTTTGCTCATTGTTGAAGGCCGTACGATGACCTATAGTTGTTAATTTCTGTGTCATTTGGTGTCTTGTCGAGAGTTGTCTCATAGGCAATCATACCACATAGTCTTTTATTTATCAATTTTCCGCTGGACGTCAAGCATACATTCATAATCATGTAAGTGTGCAATAAATGCATGAATAAAAATAAAAAGATGCAAGCAAATGTCCAATCTAATTAAAAACCGATCTCTCATCGCTTCTGTTTCTGATATGACGCGTGGGAGATCTAACGAAACCCGCTTTGAGGTCACATGTGAGTGACCTCGTAGGTGTGTCTTTTTCGACCAATGAAATTGAGTCTTCCACGATCTCCGAAGTTTAACGTAAGGCAAAGGGATGTAACTTATTTTATTTACGACGAAATCGTCAGTCATAATAATTCATAAACTTTTTTGATTGGCTTATTAATAGGTCGTCAACTCATTTGCATATCTTTATAAATTCATGACTTTTAGTTCACTCACATGTGACCTCAAAGCGGGTTTCGTTAGATCTCCCACGCGACATATCAGAAACAGGAGCCATGAGAGATCGGTTTTTAATTAGATTGGCAAATGTCATGCAACGAGTTGAAGGTCATCCTATATTTCCTTTCATTCCTTTTTTTTGGGGGGGTGGGGCTCGGTGGCCGAGGGGTCCAAGTGTCTAGCATGTCAACACTTAAATGTAGGTTGTGAGTTCGAATCCCACACGTGGCAGGTAAGCTCGACTCCAATCACAATTGAATAGAATTATTAGTTTTTCGTACCGAAAGTCGGTGTTTCTTTCCGGGGACTTCGGCTTCCTCCATCAATATAAACTCACCACCACGAATTAGCATGATAGTGTTAAAAGTGGCGTTAAAAACCAATCAATCAACAAATTAATCAACCAATCATCCATACCTGTATAATTCTATATGCAAGAGAGGATAATATTGTAGCTATCGTTATAAAATATTTTTGAAATTCACTTTGATTTCATTGACCAGTGTCTTTTGAAATGAATAGAAATAGCCTAGGAAGATATGATATGCGTGCCAATGAGACAACTCTACATCTAAATCATAATGTGTAAAAAGTAAACAATTATAGGTTTAACTACGGCCTTCAACACGGAGCTTTTACTCAAACCGAACAGCAAGCTATAAACAAGAGCCACACAGTTTGTTTTATTTTATTTTCGCCGCTGCCGGGAAATACTTCAACTAGTTCCTGCATTAATTGATCTTTATCTTCCGCCGAAATGTTTGAAACTTTAATTTTTGTTAAAATGCACTTTGTTTAGGGGCCAGCTGAAGAACGCCTCCGGGTGCGAGAATTCTCGTTGCATTGAAGACCTGTTGGTGACCTTCTGCTGTTGTCTGCTCTATGGTCGGGTTGTTGTCTCTTTGGCACATTCCCCATTTCCATTCTCAATTTTACTGTCTCACTTTATCTTTAATGCACTTTCGCTTAAAAGATTAAAGATTTATTTCTAAAACGTAATAAGTTAATGTATGCTCATTATTGTAGATCCCGTATATTCATTATTGTAGACCCATCGATACAAATTCATAATTTGACAATTTTCCATCAATATTTGGTGTGATTTTTTCATCTTGAAAATCGAGGAACAAACATGTCAAGGTTTTCCTCTTTTTAAATAACCTCAGATTTGATCCGGGTTTATATCAATTCTGCAGAAGCAGATCGGAATCAGTTATGACGTAGACAGTAATCATTCTAATCGTAAACATGTTCATTGACCATAACGACGATGAAAGCACATCATATAATGACGTTTCGACATCATATAATGAAGTTAACCGAATCACATGATATACGATTACAAGCACATAATATAATGACACAACCACATCATATAAAAATGTTTGCACATAATATAAGGGAAAATGCACATCGTATAAGGATATTTGCACATCATATAAGGACATTTGCACATCATATAAGTACATTTGCACATCATATATGTACATTTGCACATCGTATAAGTACATTAGCACATCATATAAGTATGTATGCACATCATATAAGCATGTATGCACATCATATAAGTATGTATGCACATCATATAAGTGTAGTTGCACATCATATAAAGATGTTTGGACATCATATAAAGATGTTTGGACATCATATAAAGATACTTGCACATAATATAAGCATATTTGCACGTCATATAAAGGTGTTTGCACATCATATAAGTCCAAGTGCACATCATATAAAGGTAAGTGCGCATCATATAATGACAAGTGCACATCATATAAAGGTAAATGTACATCATATAATGAAAAATGGTCATAACAAGACAGTTTTGGCGTTCCATAATATACGACTATTTATTTCCCTAGGCTAATGAGGTTCAACACAATTGTGTCAGTATGAAAATAAGGGATGACCGGCGGCATTTGTTGGAAGAAAAACAAAAAGTTTGTTTAGATCTTTTATAAGTATTTCTGAAAGATTCACTAATTATAAAAAAAAAGGTGAAACTGGAATAAATAACCAATAATTTGTATATGTTTCGGTCACCTTTAACGGATTAGTTTATTATTTTGAGAACACAATATTATAAGCTTTGAAGTATAAAACGATAAGAAGAAAAAGAAAGGTAACAAGTTCTGGTTACAAAAATATAACTTTGTCTTACTCAACCACAAAAATATCTCCATTCTGTTCACGGCAATCAACAGTTCCTATGGTCACCAGGACTCCTCCTATGTTTTCCTGGATAAAATACTGTGTCGCCTCAAATTTATATACAAATGGGTCATTTTCAATGTTAAATGATTTCCCAACAAAATCACTGGGAAAGTTGCAAAGACCTATAATGATAAATATGTGACAGTTATTTCAACAATTCTGTTGTTATGCATGTCGCTCTCAATCCATACTGTATGCTGTAAAATACATACATTCATACACAGCCATATATAAAACAACAGAATGATGATATTTGCCTTTTTAATATATTACTTCAAGACTCTATTCCTATCTATTTCTATTTTGTTGTAATGGAGCCAATTATTATATAGAATACGTTCAAAGTTTCCTTGCTTCAAATAAATAATACGTTATATGTAAAATTATTTTCCTCCAACATAAGATTGTAAACAGAAAAACATGATACATGTTACCCGTTTTTTTACAAGAAAACTCGATTTCATGTAATATCGAGTAGTTATTATCTTCCTGATACGTCAAGGTGTTATGAAGGCGTATCAATCTAATACTAAAAACACGATTGTAAGATCAGTGATTATGTATTCCGTGCTGGTAAATTTTGTATTTGTTCTGGTTAATCGAAACATAAGTAAATTTGTATCAATTGGGTATTAATGATGTACTTACATGTAGGTAAGGTTAAGTAAAAATTAATAAATTAAGAAGTTAAAATTGATACCATTAAAACACAAAAATCTTTCATTTAAAAGTAGACGACGTAACACAGCCTGTAGTACCCGTATGGACGACCCTTATTGAACTTTTCTGGCGATTCAGTATACATTACTTTTGTCGAAAAATGGGTGCCAATCACTAAATAATCCAAGATTTTGATATGCTAACATAAACAGCAGCAGTTGTCCTTTTCTAGATTTAGACATTTCAATTTCAAACGGAAAATTTCAAACTAAAACTTACAACAAAAGAGAAGATTTTTCATTTCCTATTGTTAATTCTTCTTTTTTAGACGGCGATGTGCCTTTGGCTCCATCATACGGTGTTTATATATTCCCACTCGTTCGGTTGGCCCGGGTGTGTTCTGATGTCATAGATTTAAACGAACGTAATCAATGCATCATTGGGAAATTGTTATGTCAGGGATTTCGATACCATAAATTACTTAAAACTTTTACTAAATTCTTTCATAGATACAAAGATTTGATTAGTAAATTTTGCTATACCTGTAGAAAACTTTTTTTAAAATGGCATTTCAAATCCTAAATGTTGTACTTAAAGCGAGGAAATCACTATGTGATCCGTGTAAACTCATCTAACCTTTAAACAAACTTATAAGTAAGGGTTATAGTACCAATATTGTAATTAGATCTCTGAATATAGTTTACATTGCCACTAATATTTATGTTGTCATTAGCAAATTAAAACATAACTAAATTATATCTTTTTTTAAGACGGGATGTATAGAGACACAGACACATTAATTTTTATCTCTATAGAAGTCGCTCCTCACTATCCTACTACCTGTCGATACATTTATTTTTGACATTGCACAAGTCACGTCTTCTCTGACTGTTCATGACGTTAAAATACTTAATCCCTGGGATGTGTTTTAGTTGATTTTAGTCTCTGATGCATGATTTTTTTACTATTAATTGTTTTTGGCTTTTAACTAGCTGTCAGTAACTGCGAGTACTCTCAAATCGTATTTTCTTGTTAATTCGACCTGTTGATACTGTTAATAATGCTTTCTTGTTATTTTATATTTATATGGATCTTGTCTACATACCAGCTTTGATTATTTGGAATATCTTCGAATTTTCACTTCTGTTTACTACATTTGTATAAACTTCAAGATTTACCTGTATTAATAAAACCGTTTTTTTTTCTTTCGCTATTAAAGTGAATATTTTCGAAGGGTTAAATATTTCGCAATGGTGTCTTGCCATGGCTTTGTTTGGACTTGTTTCTTTGCTTTTTGGTCTTGAATGTTTTTCCCTTATATTTTATTAACTGTGCATTTCCCTTCATATATCGCAGATCAAATTTACTCGTTCATAGTGTATTAATATACGTTTTTTGATTATAGATTATAGATTGTATAGATTAGACCATTGGTTTTCTCGTTTGAATCATGATGGTTTTACACTAGTAATTTTGGGACCATTTATAGCTTGTTGTTCGGTGTGAGCCAAGCCTCCGTGTTGAGGCTGTACCTTTAGCTAATGGTTATTTTTAAATTGTTATTTTGATGGAGAGTTGTCTCATTGGAACTCACACCACATCTTCTTATATCTATATACATTTCGGGAAAAAAATCACTATAATCAAACACAAACAAATACTTCTTATATATAGATATAATAAGTGTTAATGAGTGCAAATAGGATAAGTGTACATCTAAGTAACAATATAGAACAAAATAACCGCAATACGTTTATGTACGGTCTACAAAACGGAGCCTTGGCTTGCACCGAACAGCATATTTAATGTGAAGACTATGACTGTACATGTCTACACATTTAGTCCTGTTTTTTTATACCTACAGGATAACTAATTTGTACGTGGTTTATTTTGCCCGGGACTTAACCATCAACTCACCAATCGAGACGAGCATGTAACTAGCGCATGATAATAGATGAGATACGCATGTGCGAAAATGATTGATTAAGCTCTAGAGGAGAAGCCAGGAGAGAAAAAAACTTTTGCAAAAAACACCTATAACACCTATAAGTGAATATTGTCAAATCTTGGTCTATGATCTGATATAAAAATTGTTTTTTACATGTTGTCGTGTATCAATTGTTAATACTTGTTGATGTAAACATTATATATACCCGTATTTGATAATTTAACTAAAAGTATCAGTTATATATATAAAAATATAAATCAAGCACTGAAAATTACCAAATTTGATGAAAAAATATATTGTTAGTATATATGTATTCATTACCAATGATTAAAAGAATAAAGTATTGGTACATTAGGAAACCGGTCGGAAGTTGCTTTGAATGCTTTGACTTTATTATTTTGGCACTATGATGATACCAACCTGTACCTACAATACATTATTTTTAACATAGTTGGTGATCTTTAATGTTTCAATTGTATCTGCACTTGGAAAAAAATATTTTCTATTGTTTTCTATTTGCTATTTGCACATTTCCTGACCGGTGTGAGAAAAATATTTCTCCTCACAAGTGAAATTTGTTCATGGCAAATGATTGGTTGGAATTTAATTGTGACTTTAAATTTTCTTGTTTTCTTCTTATTTTTCTTATTGTGATGTCATTAAAATAAGGTGACGATGACTGATGACGTTACATCAAAAGTACACAACTTTTCTCAAACCTATGAAAATGAAGGATAAAAATCATAAGAGAAACAGATTCCAGCACTATAACTCGTGTATTACGATACTTCTCCACTTTCAACTGTTAAATTTTAATTATTTAAAAAGCTCGGCAAGCTTTGCGCTTTCAATGTTAAAATCTAACTGTCTCGAGTAGCGAATTATCGTAACACACTTGTTGCAGTTGTGGAATCTATATGTACAGTAAATATATAAACGATTTTCAATTTCATTTGAAATAAATATTACATTACATATTAATCGGCATTATAAGTATGCATATATTTTAATTTACAATTGTCACGGCGATATAGCCTTTTCGTGTTTATGTGGCGTAAAACAACCAATAATCAATCAATAATTTACAATTGAATCAAAAAAGATTGAAACACATTTCTTGGTTTTTAATACTAGTCTATTAAAAAGCTATCATCTACATGATCTATTACTTGTTTGTAAATTATTATTCGTGATTGGAATCTGAGAGTATGACGTGATAATTATAACTAGCCTTACCTTGAGCAATCGTAATGGTCTCCAACAAAACGAAAACAACCAAACCTTTCATTCTTCTTGTTCTGTTTGCAAACGAACGTGGGGAATCTCAGTTTTATACCATTTCATTGAAGCTTGAAATGTATATGTGCAACGAAACGATAATTGTCAACCAATGGATACAGTATTATGTAAACAAATTAAAATAAACATGATAGATTGGCAACAGTTCCATTTGATATAATTCAGTTACATCTAAGCTTAGTACACGAAATATATTTCAGGATTTCATCTTTTCTTTATTCGGTCAAATTCTGAAAAACATAATATTTTATTCTTTTAAACTAGTGTTTATTTCATAAATTTAGTAACATAGCTATATTTTGAGCAATACCAATTTCATCATGGAACACTTTTTTCCATAGTCAGGGGTTCATTAAGGGATGTAAATAAGTTAGAAATTTATGATACAATTTAAATAACTATGAATTTATTTATTTCATTTGTAGTATACATACAATATTAGGACAATATCAGAAAAATATAAAACTAAGGAAGGGCAAAGCAGAAGCTCGCCCTTCCCAAGTTCTCAGCCTCATACAACAAAATTGATATTTTTCAGACATTGACCTTATATTGTTTATCTCTATGATTCATCCTTCTTTCGCAATTAAAAAACTTACTAAATTATAAATACTCATAAGACCCTGTCAATGAAAAACAATATCCAATGATGCCTGTGTGCGATGAAGATACTAGACAAATGATTCATTTTACAAACTGTATCGACATATCGTTGAGAGGTAACCGACCAAAGTTAATGAATTTAGCTTATCACATATTTGTTACGAAGACGTTGGGTTTTGCATATTTTATAACCTCGAAACTGCCCGGGGCAAAAAGGAGTATATTTGTTATTGTGCCATGATTCTAAATGACGTCACTTCATTGCGTCCTTAACGACTTTATAATTGCTTTTGTGATAAAAAAAAAAAAAAAAAGAAAGATTCACATGTAATATGTATCATTAAATTGTTTTTATTGAACTTTTTTTTCAGAAAACTTAAATAAGTGATAAATAGATTATAACATGTCTTTTCCATAATGGCCCTGGTATGTTCCCTCGACCCATATCGGCCAAAAGCTAAAGCCTAAAACCTCGAGGCCGATATGGGAGTGTCAGGATGATACCTAGGCCAATATTGAAATGGGCATGTTATAATCTATACTTATTGATACTCAAAACTAATAAAGCTCTCTTAACAGTCAGTTACGATCCCTAATGAATATTCTAAGAAACAATGGAGGGGCAACGAGTATCACAAAGTAATTGAAATTTTGCAGCCTAATAAATGGAAAATAAAATCTCTCAATTATGATAACATTGAATTGGATAAATGAGGGTTAATAATTTGATTTGTCCTTCCATTTCTGTTATATTCAAAATAGATATATATATAGATTCTACCACTGCATCGAGTGTAATACGATATTTATCCACTCGAGACAGTTACATTTTCAAATTTAAAACGCGAGGCTTGCGTTAAAATTTAACTGTCGAGAGTGGATAAATATCGTATTACACGAGATCTGATGGTGGAATCTGTTTCTCTAATGATTTTCTAACATTATGCAGGCAAACTTATTCCTTCTTTTCGGATGATCTGCAAAAAGATTTGTTCTTTCTATGTGACGTCATCAGGCATGGTCGCCTTTTTTCATGCCGTCACAATAGGAATTTCAGAGGAAAGCAAGAAAATTCGACGTCATTATCAGATTTTAACCAATGAAGAACTGAGATCAAACGAACATCACGTTGATTAAATTTTTTTATACAATGGGTGTAGAAAGGGATAAATTGGCGTTTAAAACATGAACGTCCAAAAAGATAATAACTCCATAAAATACTTTTATTCAGCATGCATTTAAAAGTAAAAGAGAGGATCCATAAATATTAGAAAATCAATATAAATTTGTGAATTTGTAGTAAGTATCGAAGTTACAGCTTATTTATTTATAACAATGTAACAGAACACAAATTACTTGCCGACTTGTTTCTTTATTATTATGAGGCTGACTTCATGCAGGAACTTCTTAGGAAGAAAGATAAGAAGTTAGCACTATCCTTTAACTCTACTTTTCGCTATATAGATGATGTTCTTTCACTAAATAATTCAAAATTTGGTGTCTATGTGGAACGCATCTATCCAATCGAACTAGAGATAAAGGATACTACAGATATAGTTAGGTCGGCCTCATATCTTGACTTACATCTAGAAATTGACAATGAGGGTCGATTGAAAACAAAATTTTACGACAAAAGAGATGATTTGAGCTTTCTAATTGTGAACTTTCCATTTCTAAGTAGCAACATTCCAGCAGCACCTGCATACGGGGTATATATTCCCAATTGGTGCGATATTCTCGTGCTTGCATTTCCTATCATGATTTTCTTGATAGAGGGTTGCTGCTCAAAAGAAAGCTATTAAACCAAGAGTTCCAAATGGTGAAGTAGAAATCATCCCTTCGTAAATTTTACGGACGCCATCACGAGATGGTTGACCATTATGGAATAACCGTATCACAAATGATATCGGATATGTTCCTTACTACAATCCCCTTCCCTTTCCTGAATGTGACCTACCGAATTAGACTTTTTACCGGATTTGTTATCACATAAGCAACACGACGGGTGCCGCATGTGGAGCAGGATCTGCTTACCCTTCCGGAGCACCTGAGATCACCCCTAGTTTTTTGGTGGGGTTCTTGTTATTTATTCTTTAGTTTTCTATGTTGTGTCGTGTGTGCTATTGTTTGTTTGTCTTTTTCATTTTTAGCCATGGCATTGTCAGTTTGTTTTAGATTTATGAGTTTGACTGTCCCTTTGGTATCTTTCGTCCCTCTTTTACAAATACACAAATGTGCTGATTGGTAATCAAAACTCGTCTTCTTATTTTCTATAAACACATATGTTTGCTTTCAGAAGAAATTGATCAATTAAATTTGAAATAAAATATATTCAAAAATTATTCACACTTTTTTATTTGGGCGATACTGGTGATTTGTTTCTTAACACAACACGCGTGTATAGATTACAAAATGGTGGTCATAGTATCTATAATTATCTAATTCACTTAATGACAGTGTGTGGTATGAGTTTTAAAGATTTTCGTCTAGGTTAACAGTTTGGCAATTTAATGATGCATGTTAAGACTATACAAAGCGTTCAAAATCTTAACAGTTTGAGAATCTAATGACATTGAAAATATGCATTAAATACTTTAAACTTTTAAATGAAATTAGCAGATACTTTTGAATTGGAAACAAATTGACCTACAAAGCACGTAACCAATGTCGGGTGTTCAAACTCCATTACAGATTTCCGCAACGATCATTGAATCAAATTTAATAGAATCTAGTGGGAATTAAAGAAATTATCCGAAAATAGTCATATCTTTGTAAATGTTTGATTTACTTTAAGCTTGTATAATATTTTTAATCTAAATTGTATTTAAAATCAACCATGGTAATTATCTTAAAACTTCTGTGATGAATGTCAGTACATTTTTCTTCTTCTGTTTCTTATTCAAAAGAGTATTTTTTTCAAAATTAACAAAGTAGTCGTACACCCAAATATTGGAGTTATTTTCTTTGATATTTCAAACAATTTTAAGAGGGTAGACCATGGTCAAGGGGGATAACTCTTAAAATCATCCATACGTTTGTGTAAATCATTTTTATAAATATACAGTAAGCTTCTAAGGTATTACTAATTGAAAGATTTATACTCATGTACCAAGGTCTACTTCCTTTATACCTAAGGAAAAATATTAAAGTTATGATGCATTTAAGATAAAATTGGCTGAAAAATTATACATTTCAACAATCAATGTCATTTCAGGGAAACTGGGAGCCAAATCATTGATAAATTAAAAAGACAAGGAACCAGAGCTTTGGTTGTTGTTGAAACAGTCCTTACCTTAGATTATTTCGAAAATATTTGTTAACATAAATTGCATGAATTGGAAGAATAAAGTTGCATAATAATTTATATTACAAGGTAAGCATGCAAGTATTTCTGTGTGGACATTTTGCAGAGTGTATATCAATAAACAGATAATTATTAGATTTGCAGGAGGGATAAAAGATAACGGATGGGCATTCAAACTCATAATTCGATAATAAACTGACAACACCATGGCTAAGATGAAAAAGATAAACAATTGTACACAAGATAGAAAAAAGACTAAGCAACACGAACCCCATCATAAACTGGGGATGAACTTTGGACAACCGGAAGCGAATGTAGTTTCTAATTAGAGAATTTCTTATTTCAAAGCACTAAAGTGTTGCGAAAGATACATGAGGGACATTCAACCTCACAGATCGAAAACCATCTGAAATCACTATGGCTAAAAAGGTCAAAAGATATAAAGACGACAAATAATAGTACAGCATATATATATATATATATATATATGATATTGCATAATTATATTAATTGTTATAATGCTAAATATTTTTGAATATTAAATCAGTATTTAATATGAATTAAATATGTCTCAGTAAGAAGTGTTTTTACACTAGAATTAGGGGAAAAACAATATATATAGTGATCAGGAGTCGAGTGTTTAGACGGGTTAGTCGTATAAAAGAACGAGAAAGGCAAATTGAAAGGCTGTAAAAGAGAGACGAAAGATAACAGAGGGACAGTCAAACTCATAAATCGAAAATAAACTGACAACGCCTTGGCTAAAAATGAAAAGGACAAACAGACAAACAATAGTACACATGACACAAAATAGAAAACTAAAGAATAAACAACACGAACCACACCAAAACCAGGTTATCTCAGGTGCTCCGGAAGGGTAAGCAGATCCTGCTCCATATGTGGCACCTGTCGTGTGGTTTATGAGATACAAATCCGATAAATAGTCTAATTTGTAACTTGAGAGCTCGAACGAAACCCCTTGGCCTATTCCATAAAAGAATGGTGTCCGAATTAAAATGTCATTTCAAACTATAATTTATCTCTCAGAACCAGCGTTTAGTTATCAAGGAAAAATATATTCCAGGAGACATGTTAAAATCATATGAAACCTCAAATTAAAAACAAAATATGCAAATGTTTTTTTATAACAAATAAACCCATCATAGATACCAAGATAGAAATTTTTAATTTACGCCAGACGTGCGTTTCGTCTACAAAAGACTCATCAGTAACGCTCGAATTAAAACATTTTTGAAAGGCCAATTATAGTACGAAGTTAAAAATCATTGAGGACCAAACATTCCTAAAAGTTTTGCCAAATACAGCTAAGGTAATCTATTCCTGAGGTAGAAAAGCCTTAGTGTTTCAAAAATTCAAAGTTTTGTTAACAGTTGATTTTTAATTATGAACAAATCAATGCTAACTCAAGGCAACACAGAAGTGCTGACTATTGTGCTGGTTATACCCTCGGGGAAATAAATCTCCATTAGCAGTTGCATCGACACCGTGGTAGCAAATAATCATAGATACCAGGATCAAAAAAATATATTGACGCTAGACCCGCGTTTTGTCTACAAAAGATACATCAGTGACCCTCGAATAAAAAAATGTTTAAAAGGCCGAATAAAGGTCAAATACAGTACAAAGTTGAAGAGCATTAAGGACCAAATATTCCTAAAAATTTTGCCAAATACAAAATGAATAGTTTTTATTCTTAAACTTATGTACACATCCTTTTTGAAGAAAATTCTTTAATTTGTCCACATTACGAAGAAGTTAACTTTTTTTAATTGCTTGCTTTCAGGAAGCAATTAGCTGACTTTTTTTTCCTTTGTAAAGGGCGCATGGATTTGTCACTGAAATAAACTATTATCTAACGTTACATGTCAAACACGTACTCAATCTCCATGCTCCTTTGTTGATTGTTTACTATCAGATGACATCTCGGCTTCAAACACGACAAGTAATGAGCAGTTATATTTTCATATCATAACAAACAGAAAGAAACGACAACCACATACACAGATATTCTTTAAATTATGAAAGAGCGAAGCAGTCCCCAGCATTTAAGGAAGCTCAAACTTGAGTCAGCTTAACTCTAGATTGTTTTCTATTATACGTTATATGCAATGCAATTGTATACGTGAACGTGTATGTTTAATTTAATATTTTCCAGGCGATTACAATTACCTTTAAGACGTTCAGGAAGTATTAAATTATCAATTCGTTTTAATCATAATCATTAATGTAGAAAGAAGACATTGTGGTTTTTTTTCAAAATTACTCCTCATGTAGTGGAGACTTTAAATTTTCGTAATCTGCCACCTCACCTATCCTCTTCATGCCGGTCGGTATTTAAGGCCCTGATACATTTTTTCCATTTCACACGGTCTTTTGCTGCTGTTCGTGCTGTAGCCGAACTGTTCCATCCAAGTGGTGTTCGTTCTGTCTCTACAGTCCGTCTCCATGTGGTTTTGGGACGTCCAACTTTCTTTTTCCCTCTGGTTTCCATTTCAGTGCAACGGAACATATACTGTTGATATCCATCCTAAGTACATGGCCAATCCATCTCCAACGTCCTTCCGTTATATCATCACTTAGCTTCTTTGCTGTGATGTGGAGTTTTTCATTTGATATTGTATTGGACCATCTTATTTTCAATATCTGTCTCAGACATCTATTTTGAAAGTTGTTTAATTTCTTTTTGTCTTGTTCAGTTGTTTTCCAGGTTTCACATTCATACGGTATGACTGATATGACTAAGCTATAATCTTATCTTTGTTTTAAATGACAGTACTGATGATCTCCATATTTTTCTTTAAACTGCTGAGTTAGCCTAAAAGCTTTCTTGAACCTGTTGTCATTGTCACATCCACCTTTTGTTGTTACTATTCCTGCTATGTAAGTGAAGGTATCATCATCCTCTAGGTCTTTCTCATTTAACTTCACAGGGTTGTTATATGTGGTTTTCACCCGCATTACTTTTGTTTTGGATGTGTTTATCTTTAATCCTTTTTGCTTGCATTTTCTTGAAGTTTACTTGTTTTCAGCTGTATATGTTGGAATTTGGAAGATAGTAGTGCTACGTCATCCGCAAAATCAAGGTCTTCTAGTTTGGTGGTAAATTTCCATCTTAGTCCTGTTTCATGGTCTTTTATTGTTTGCTTCATGACATAGTCAATGGCTAACAAAAATAAGAAGCCAGACATCATGCATCCTTGTTTTACACCAGTTTTTACTTTGAACCAATCTGATTGTATTCTATCGTCTATGACTGCACACTCAAATGAATCGTAAAAGAGTTTAATTACTGTGATGAGTTTGTCTGGGATGTGATAAGCTTTAAAGATGGACCATAAGCTTTTTCTGTTTATGGAATCAAACGCCTTTTCGAAGTCTACAAAGTTGATGTATAAAGGAGCATTTCATTCAGAACATTGTGTAAGCTCTTCATCCATTCCTTCCTGTATTCTTTGGATGATAATTTTAGTGAATACCTTACTTGGGACAGAAAGTAGTGTTATGCCTCTGTAGTTATCGCAACATGTTCGATATTCTTTCTTTACAATTTTAACAATAAGACCTTTACTCCACTCCTTTGGTATTTCATCTCCAATCCATATCATATTGTAGATATTTAGCAAATACTTAGTGGTTGTTGTATCTGCTTTTAGTATCTCAGCTGTTATGCCATATATGCCTCTGACTTCGTTTTTCTTCCCATAGACAATTGCCTGCCATGGCTGACGACTTCCATCTTCCCGGCTTTTCTTTTCTGGGTCTGCTCCCATAGCCTTTGATTTTCCCAAAACTAACCACAAGGCATTGGTACTATTTACCCATAGTTGGGACAAGGTTGATGAGTGCAAGGGCGTGTCCACAGGCCGATGGGCCTACACACTGCATCTCTTGGGCCCTTGCTGTTCCGAGATCCTCAACAATAATGCCTAGGATGCTATATCCTACTTACCATGTGCTGTCGAGGGGAGGCATTGTAGAAGTCTTGAATAGTGTAGAAGCTATCTACTAGCAGAAAGACTTACGAACTCGGCTTTCTTTTAACCTACATAGCAGGCTATATCTCTAGTTGTGATAAAGGGCCTAGGGCCCTAACCACACTAGACGCATACACATCTTGTGGTACATGTAGACCACCAGCAAACTTCGTAATCTGTAACATTTCTAATTTTTTAATACTTCATTTTCTTCATTGTTCTCATAAATTTGAAATGAAATTATTTTAAACAAAACTAAGATTATTATAATACTAAATGATTCATGTAACAATTGTTCTATTTCGAGCAATATGGTTGTCGTCTTTTTAGGTGGTTCATAAGTGTTTCTAGTTTTTATTTAGATGAGACCGTTGTTTTTCTCGTCTGAATAGTTTTACACTTGTAAATTTTGGAGCTCTTGATATCTAGCTGTTCGGTATGATACAATGCTCCATGTTGAAGGCCGTACCTTGATCTATAATGGTTTACTTTCAAATAGATATTGTTACTTGGATGGAGAGTTGTCTCATTGACACTCATACCACATCTTCCTATAACCAATAATGTTGGAAAAAGTGTAAATTTAAAACGATATAAATATTTTCTCAGAACTTTAGAGGTTTCAACTAGAGCAGTTCTGACACGAACTCGTAGAATGTAGAAAACTCGTATCAAAGTTGTTTTGGGAGCATTGTATACCTATGTCCATTTTGATTAAAATTGAAACTAAGCACATTTTAAGACTTACATGACAATTTGTCTATAATTGGCACAGTAAGTCAAGGTAAGCAGATAGATGTGACGATAAATAATGTATTATCTAGAGTTATTACAATTCCAAACCCTACAAATTCCAAATAAAATAAAACAGTTGTCAATGTCATTATATGTCTTAAACTGTTGCGCTTCGATTATTATGTATGGTCGAAACATGCATCAATAAATTGTAAAACTAACAAGCATAAAATAATATTAATAAAAAACATCTTCCACACGCTGTCATTCCTAATAAACAAACTACATACAGATACCATGGTTTCACCTTTCTACGACGGGAACGTCATTTGTCTTATGAAAACTCACCAATGACTCTAGAATAAAAAAAGTGGGAATAATACACTTCATGGCAAATTTCAAATTACATTCTTTTTTTTAAAGCAGCGAGTTGTTCAAATATAAAAATTATGAAGACGTGGTGTATTTGTAAATGAGTACATAAGTACATTTAAAATTAAATTTGTTTCAAGGCTGTTGAAAATTGCACAGTTCCAACGAAATGTATTTTTACTTTATAAGCTAATGCGTTTCTGAATCAAATATTTGAATCGATAAGTAATGTCGATCCAAAAATTCATTACACTGTTGTTTCAACAAATCTAATATCTTGGGAGGAGGATTTCTTTTAGGGAGTTCAATAAAGAGCAGGTACTACCATAAGAAGAATCTGGAAATATTGTGCCTGGTCTAATGAATATATAAGTATCACAAGACCTTCCAGATCGTGGCAAACGAAAATGTTATTTGTTTATATTGTTTACAGTACGTTACGTGCTCGATCGGATATAAACATTACCCACGGGTACGACTACATGACTACGGGCACCTCGGAGACATAAACTTATTATTTTTCTCAAACTGAGTCAATAACACGAGTTGCCACACCCTAGCACGATTGGCGTGATGTTAAATGGTAAAGGGAGCAGGAAGCGGAGGTGCTTTAAAAAACCACTCACCTTTGGTACGAATGTTAAATATGAAAACAATTTGAAATATATTTGGTGTTTTACATGATATGCATTAAAATTGCTCAAAACGAATTGAACAAAGGGTTTTCTCATTGTGTTATTATAATATCAAGGTATTTAATAATTGAGATAATTTAACTACAGATAATATAATATCATTAGATAAAAATAAATATTTTATTTGGTAGTCATGATGGTTCAGTAACTGAATTATATCAGCTTGAATGGTTGTCAATTTATCAGGTATCTTAACCTTGATTCATAATATATGTTTTCCATTGGATAATAAATATCTTTCGATTGCACATTTATCTTGAACCCTTCTACAAAATGGTATAAAATGTGAATCCCTCGCTTCTGTCTGCACATAGTAGAAGAATGAAGAGAGGTTTGGTTGTTTTCGTTTTGTTGGAGACCATTGCAGTTGTTCAAGGTAATACTAGTTATGTTAATCGTGTCATGCTATATTCTAATCACGAATATTAATTTAGCAAGTAAGTTTTAGCTGAACGTTTCTTGATAGACTTCATAAAATAACGAAATGTGTTTCAATGTTTCTAGATTAGATTCTGAAATAAAATAAATTCAATTTATACATTTACATACTTTTTGTTTAGATATCAGATATACGTATTTGAGATTTTAAGAAGAAACTAACTTGATATCAGCAAATATTTGGAAACCGCATTTCTAAACTTATAAAAAAGAAACAAGAATATGATTTGAAGATATGTGGATTGTGTTTTAAGCCCCGACGGCGTCAATTGGTGATTTGATTGTCGCGATTTAGTTCACCAATTGATGCCGTCGGAGTTTAAATGCAATATTGGTATCTTCTTTTTAATGCGACTCATAGAAAACAACTTTAAAACATACATTTAAAATATGTTACACGTCATCTGCACTTGTTAATTGATGCAATGAAATTAGTTACGTTTTCTCATCAAACTGAACGTTACAAACGATGTTGCATTAAATTTTCAAAATGAATAATTAAAGTTAAGTGTAGGTATTATTGCTCGGTGATTGCTATGCCCTAGTAGACATGTTTTATCGTTTATTTTCTTAAAATGACAACTTCTATAGTTAAAAGGTTCTTGACTAAGATTAGGATCTCAGTAAACCCACTTTTACATAGCTCATTTTTTATTTAATGGATTATTATCATAGGTGTTTCTTTGCTTTTTTTTTTTTTTTTTTTTGTTGTTGGTTTTTTTTTGTTATTTTATCAAAGGAGCTATTATTTATAGTTCGGCACAGCGTATTTTTTTCTATCTTTTGTTGTGTTTGTTGCATGTACTGGCGTGCTTTTTATTTTTGCGATTTTTCATCACATAAACTAATATTTGTTTTGGTACAATAGTATCTGATCTATCCTGTGTTGTGTTTGTTGCATGGTTTTTATACTGGTCTGGATAAAACTCAAGATGTAATACGTTAATATCATGTTTCCTCTATGAATCAAGCATATAGTGAAAAATAAGTGTTTAAGTTAGATTTGGCTTTCCTTCCATAATTTTGCGTCCTACTTTATCTGACCGTTATATAAAATGGTGACTTATTTATTATTGATATTTTAGGTCGGGAAAAGTGAAATGAGGCGTTAGACAAATTTCAACCTGGACGACTTATACAGATAATATATGGCCTCGGCACGTACTCTTCTTTGAGACGTGAATTAAGCACCGACACTATCATTTTAGTTTTTGTGAGTTAAGCTTAAATAAAACTTTGAATTCGTTGAAAGATTAAAATAATTGTTCACCTAAACAAACGAAATCTACGAAAATTGATAATCAATGAATAATACTAGATCCACAAAATGAATCTTTTAGACATTTTTGATATAACAAGTGGCTCTATTGTAACAAAATAGGTTGAGGGTTGAGATATCAAAAACCATGTTTAACCCCCGCGCATATTTGTGCTGTATCAAGTCAGGAATCTCTAGGTCTTGTATTTCTAATAATATTTTTTTTCATTTTGGTTAAATTATATATTTCAGATTTAAGTGTGGCCTCCGTTATGTCAGATAAAGTATACATTTTTTAGTAGTGACCCGCTAACGCTGTGTTGATGAACCATGTGTTGTTTTTGTTGGTTTCTGCTTTTGTTGTCTCTCTCTATAAAAGAACGAGAAAGGCAAATTGAAAGGCTGTAAAAGAGAGACGAAAGATAACAGAGGGACAGTCAAACTCATAAATCGAAAATAAACTGACAACGCCTTGGCTAAAAATGAAAAGGACAAACAGACAAACAATAGTACACATGACACAAAATAGAAAACTAAAGAATAAACAACACGAACCACACCAAAACCAGGTTATCTCAGGTGCTCCGGAAGGGTAAGCAGATCCTGCTCCATATGTGGCACCTGTCGTGTGGTTTATGAGATACAAATCCGATAAATAGTCTAATTTGTAACTTGAGAGCTCGAACGAAACCCCTTGGCCTATTCCATAAAAGAATGGTGTCCGAATTAAAATGTCATTTCAAACTATAATTTATCTCTCAGAACCAGCGTTTAGTTATCAAGGAAAAATATATTCCAGGAGACATGTTAAAATCATATGAAACCTCAAATTAAAAACAAAATATGCAAATGTTTTTTTATAACAAATAAACCCATCATAGATACCAAGATAGAAATTTTTAATTTACGCCAGACGTGCGTTTCGTCTACAAAAGACTCATCAGTAACGCTCGAATTAAAACATTTTTGAAAGGCCAATTATAGTACGAAGTTAAAAATCATTGAGGACCAAACATTCCTAAAAGTTTTGCCAAATACAGCTAAGGTAATCTATTCCTGAGGTAGAAAAGCCTTAGTGTTTCAAAAATTCAAAGTTTTGTTAACAGTTGATTTTTAATTATGAACAAATCAATGCTAACTCAAGGCAACACAGAAGTGCTGACTATTGTGCTGGTTATACCCTCGGGGAAATAAATCTCCATTAGCAGTTGCATCGACACCGTGGTAGCAAATAATCATAGATACCAGGATCAAAAAAATATATTGACGCTAGACCCGCGTTTTGTCTACAAAAGATACATCAGTGACCCTCGAATAAAAAAATGTTTAAAAGGCCGAATAAAGGTCAAATACAGTACAAAGTTGAAGAGCATTAAGGACCAAATATTCCTAAAAATTTTGCCAAATACAAAATGAATAGTTTTTATTCTTAAACTTATGTACACATCCTTTTTGAAGAAAATTCTTTAATTTGTCCACATTACGAAGAAGTTAACTTTTTTTAATTGCTTGCTTTCAGGAAGCAATTAGCTGACTTTTTTTTCCTTTGTAAAGGGCGCATGGATTTGTCACTGAAATAAACTATTATC
Source organism: Mytilus edulis (assembly GCA_019925275.1). Taxonomy (NCBI): domain Eukaryota; kingdom Metazoa; phylum Mollusca; class Bivalvia; order Mytilida; family Mytilidae; genus Mytilus; species Mytilus edulis. The sequence goes on along the minus strand of CM034361.1, from coordinate 66,915,942 downwards.
TAACGTTACATGTCAAACACGTACTCAATCTCCATGCTCCTTTGTTGATTGTTTACTATCAGATGACATCTCGGCTTCAAACACGACAAGTAATGAGCAGTTATATTTTCATATCATAACAAACAGAAAGAAACGACAACCACATACACAGATATTCTTTAAATTATGAAAGAGCGAAGCAGTCCCCAGCATTTAAGGAAGCTCAAACTTGAGTCAGCTTAACTCTAGATTGTTTTCTATTATACGTTATATGCAATGCAATTGTATACGTGAACGTGTATGTTTAATTTAATATTTTCCAGGCGATTACAATTACCTTTAAGACGTTCAGGAAGTATTAAATTATCAATTCGTTTTAATCATAATCATTAATGTAGAAAGAAGACATTGTGGTTTTTTTTCAAAATTACTCCTCATGTAGTGGAGACTTTAAATTTTCGTAATCTGCCACCTCACCTATCCTCTTCATGCCGGTCGGTATTTAAGGCCCTGATACATTTTTTCCATTTCACACGGTCTTTTGCTGCTGTTCGTGCTGTAGCCGAACTGTTCCATCCAAGTGGTGTTCGTTCTGTCTCTACAGTCCGTCTCCATGTGGTTTTGGGACGTCCAACTTTCTTTTTCCCTCTGGTTTCCATTTCAGTGCAACGGAACATATACTGTTGATATCCATCCTAAGTACATGGCCAATCCATCTCCAACGTCCTTCCGTTATATCATCACTTAGCTTCTTTGCTGTGATGTGGAGTTTTTCATTTGATATTGTATTGGACCATCTTATTTTCAATATCTGTCTCAGACATCTATTTTGAAAGTTGTTTAATTTCTTTTTGTCTTGTTCAGTTGTTTTCCAGGTTTCACATTCATACGGTATGACTGATATGACTAAGCTATAATCTTATCTTTGTTTTAAATGACAGTACTGATGATCTCCATATTTTTCTTTAAACTGCTGAATTAGCCTAAAAGCTTTCTTGAACCTGTTGTCATTGTCACATCCACCTTTTGTTGTTACTATTCCTGCTATGTAAGTGAAGGTATCATCATCCTCTAGGTCTTTCTCATTTAACTTCACAGGGTTGTTATATGTGGTTTTCACCCGCATTACTTTTGTTTTGGATGTGTTTATCTTTAATCCTTTTTGCTTGCATTTTCTTGAAGTTTACTTGTTTTCAGCTGTATATGTTGGAATTTGGAAGATAGTAGTGCTACGTCATCCGCAAAATCAAGGTCTTCTAGTTTGGTGGTAAATTTCCATCTTAGTCCTGTTTCATGGTCTTTTATTGTTTGCTTCATGACATAGTCAATGGCTAACAAAAATAAGAAGCCAGACATCATGCATCCTTGTTTTACACCAGTTTTTACTTTGAACCAATCTGATTGTATTCTATCGTCTATGACTGCACACTCAAATGAATCGTAAAAGAGTTTAATTACTGTGATGAGTTTGTCTGGGATGTGATAAGCTTTAAAGATGGACCATAAGCTTTTTCTGTTTATGGAATCAAACGCCTTTTCGAAGTCTACAAAGTTGATGTATAAAGGAGCATTTCATTCAGAACATTGTGTAAGCTCTTCATCCATTCCTTCCTGTATTCTTTGGATGATAATTTTAGTGAATACCTTACTTGGGACAGAAAGTAGTGTTATGCCTCTGTAGTTATCGCAACATGTTCGATATTCTTTCTTTACAATTTTAACAATAAGACCTTTACTCCACTCCTTTGGTATTTCATCTCCAATCCATATCATATTGTAGATATTTAGCAAATACTTAGTGGTTGTTGTATCTGCTTTTAGTATCTCAGCTGTTATGCCATATATGCCTCTGACTTCGTTTTTCTTCCCATAGACAATTGCCTGCCATGGCTGACGACTTCCATCTTCCCGGCTTTTCTTTTCTGGGTCTGCTCCCATAGCCTTTGATTTTCCCAAAACTAACCACAAGGCATTGGTACTATTTACCCATAGTTGGGACAAGGTTGATGAGTGCAAGGGCGTGTCCACAGGCCGATGGGCCTACACACTGCATCTCTTGGGCCCTTGCTGTTCCGAGATCCTCAACAATAATGCCTAGGATGCTATATCCTACTTACCATGTGCTGTCGAGGGGAGGCATTGTAGAAGTCTTGAATAGTGTAGAAGCTATCTACTAGCAGAAAGACTTACGAACTCGGCTTTCTTTTAACCTACATAGCAGGCTATATCTCTAGTTGTGATAAAGGGCCTAGGGCCCTAACCACACTAGACGCATACACATCTTGTGGTACATGTAGACCACCAGCAAACTTCGTAATCTGTAACATTTCTAATTTTTTAATACTTCATTTTCTTCATTGTTCTCATAAATTTGAAATGAAATTATTTTAAACAAAACTAAGATTATTATAATACTAAATGATTCATGTAACAATTGTTCTATTTCGAGCAATATGGTTGTCGTCTTTTTAGGTGGTTCATAAGTGTTTCTAGTTTTTATTTAGATGAGACCGTTGTTTTTCTCGTCTGAATAGTTTTACACTTGTAAATTTTGGAGCTCTTGATATCTAGCTGTTCGGTATGATACAATGCTCCATGTTGAAGGCCGTACCTTGATCTATAATGGTTTACTTTCAAATAGATATTGTTACTTGGATGGAGAGTTGTCTCATTGACACTCATACCACATCTTCCTATAACCAATAATGTTGGAAAAAGTGTAAATTTAAAACGATATAAATATTTTCTCAGAACTTTAGAGGTTTCAACTAGAGCAGTTCTGACACGAACTCGTAGAATGTAGAAAACTCGTATCAAAGTTGTTTTGGGAGCATTGTATACCTATGTCCATTTTGATTAAAATTGAAACTAAGCACATTTTAAGACTTACATGACAATTTGTCTATAATTGGCACAGTAAGTCAAGGTAAGCAGATAGATGTGACGATAAATAATGTATTATCTAGAGTTATTACAATTCCAAACCCTACAAATTCCAAATAAAATAAAACAGTTGTCAATGTCATTATATGTCTTAAACTGTTGCGCTTCGATTATTATGTATGGTCGAAACATGCATCAATAAATTGTAAAACTAACAAGCATAAAATAATATTAATAAAAAACATCTTCCACACGCTGTCATTCCTAATAAACAAACTACATACAGATACCATGGTTTCACCTTTCTACGACGGGAACGTCATTTGTCTTATGAAAACTCACCAATGACTCTAGAATAAAAAAAGTGGGAATAATACACTTCATGGCAAATTTCAAATTACATTCTTTTTTTTAAAGCAGCGAGTTGTTCAAATATAAAAATTATGAAGACGTGGTGTATTTGTAAATGAGTACATAAGTACATTTAAAATTAAATTTGTTTCAAGGCTGTTGAAAATTGCACAGTTCCAACGAAATGTATTTTTACTTTATAAGCTAATGCGTTTCTGAATCAAATATTTGAATCGATAAGTAATGTCGATCCAAAAATTCATTACACTGTTGTTTCAACAAATCTAATATCTTGGGAGGAGGATTTCTTTTAGGGAGTTCAATAAAGAGCAGGTACTACCATAAGAAGAATCTGGAAATATTGTGCCTGGTCTAATGAATATATAAGTATCACAAGACCTTCCAGATCGTGGCAAACGAAAATGTTATTTGTTTATATTGTTTACAGTACGTTACGTGCTCGATCGGATATAAACATTACCCACGGGTACGACTACATGACTACGGGCACCTCGGAGACATAAACTTATTATTTTTCTCAAACTGAGTCAATAACACGAGTTGCCACACCCTAGCACGATTGGCGTGATGTTAAATGGTAAAGGGAGCAGGAAGCGGAGGTGCTTTAAAAAACCACTCACCTTTGGTACGAATGTTAAATATGAAAACAATTTGAAATATATTTGGTGTTTTACATGATATGCATTAAAATTGCTCAAAACGAATTGAACAAAGGGTTTTCTCATTGTGTTATTATAATATCAAGGTATTTAATAATTGAGATAATTTAACTACAGATAATATAATATCATTAGATAAAAATAAATATTTTATTTGGTAGTCATGATGGTTCAGTAACTGAATTATATCAGCTTGAATGGTTGTCAATTTATCAGGTATCTTAACCTTGATTCATAATATATGTTTTCCATTGGATAATAAATATCTTTCGATTGCACATTTATCTTGAACCCTTCTACAAAATGGTATAAAATGTGAATCCCTCGCTTCTGTCTGCACATAGTAGAAGAATGAAGAGAGGTTTGGTTGTTTTCGTTTTGTTGGAGACCATTGCAGTTGTTCAAGGTAATACTAGTTATGTTAATCGTGTCATGCTATATTCTAATCACGAATATTAATTTAGCAAGTAAGTTTTAGCTGAACGTTTCTTGATAGACTTCATAAAATAACGAAATGTGTTTCAATGTTTCTAGATTAGATTCTGAAATAAAATAAATTCAATTTATACATTTACATACTTTTTGTTTAGATATCAGATATACGTATTTGAGATTTTAAGAAGAAACTAACTTGATATCAGCAAATATTTGGAAACCGCATTTCTAAACTTATAAAAAAGAAACAAGAATATGATTTGAAGATATGTGGATTGTGTTTTAAGCCCCGACGGCGTCAATTGGTGATTTGATTGTCGCGATTTAGTTCACCAATTGATGCCGTCGGAGTTTAAATGCAATATTGGTATCTTCTTTTTAATGCGACTCATAGAAAACAACTTTAAAACATACATTTAAAATATGTTACACGTCATCTGCACTTGTTAATTGATGCAATGAAATTAGTTACGTTTTCTCATCAAACTGAACGTTACAAACGATGTTGCATTAAATTTTCAAAATGAATAATTAAAGTTAAGTGTAGGTATTATTGCTCGGTGATTGCTATGCCCTAGTAGACATGTTTTATCGTTTATTTTCTTAAAATGACAACTTCTATAGTTAAAAGGTTCTTGACTAAGATTAGGATCTCAGTAAACCCACTTTTACATAGCTCATTTTTTATTTAATGGATTATTATCATAGGTGTTTCTTTGCTTTTTTTTTTTTTTTTTTTTTGTTGTTGGTTTTTTTTTGTTATTTTATCAAAGGAGCTATTATTTATAGTTCGGCACAGCGTATTTTTTTCTATCTTTTGTTGTGTTTGTTGCATGTACTGGCGTGCTTTTTTATTTTTGCGATTTTTCATCACATAAACTAATATTTGTTTTGGTACAATAGTATCTGATCTATCCTGTGTTGTGTTTGTTGCATGGTTTTTATACTGGTCTGGATAAAACTCAAGATGTAATACGTTAATATCATGTTTCCTCTATGAATCAAGCATATAGTGAAAAATAAGTGTTTAAGTTAGATTTGGCTTTCCTTCCATAATTTTGCGTCCTACTTTATCTGACCGTTATATAAAATGGTGACTTATTTATTATTGATATTTTAGGTCGGGAAAAGTGAAATGAGGCGTTAGACAAATTTCAACCTGGACGACTTATACAGATAATATATGGCCTCGGCACGTACTCTTCTTTGAGACGTGAATTAAGCACCGACACTATCATTTTAGTTTTTGTGAGTTAAGCTTAAATAAAACTTTGAATTCGTTGAAAGATTAAAATAATTGTTCACCTAAACAAACGAAATCTACGAAAATTGATAATCAATGAATAATACTAGATCCACAAAATGAATCTTTTAGACATTTTTGATATAACAAGTGGCTCTATTGTAACAAAATAGGTTGAGGGTTGAGATATCAAAAACCATGTTTAACCCCCGCGCATATTTGTGCTGTATCAAGTCAGGAATCTCTAGGTCTTGTATTTCTAATAATATTTTTTTTCATTTTGGTTAAATTATATATTTCAGATTTAAGTGTGGCCTCCGTTATGTCAGATAAAGTATACATTTTTTAGTAGTGACCCGCTAACGCTGTGTTGATGAACCATGTGTTGTTTTTGTTGGTTTCTGCTTTTGTTGTCTCTGTGAAGCATGTCCCGATTCCAGTATCATTTTAAACATATTTCTATAGAGATACTAGATATCTAGAAGTTGATATAATAATAGAATATCAAATACATTGTATCCTACGCAAATTACTTATTTTTTGTTTGTATAGCTGAAATGAATGTTTATTTTTACGTTTTCCAAAACAAGGTTTGCACCAGAACGTTCCTATAGCTTACACTTATCACCTGCCATAGCACGTCCCCCCAAAAAAAACACTTCTTTTATCTGTTATTACTGTTTAATTTCTGCTCAAAAGGAAGTAAAATCACAAAAACCAAATCAGGGAAATTAGTGTAAGAACTTTGGCTATCAAAAACCAACATGTGTTCCTTTGAGTACATGAAAACTTTCCGATAGACGTACATCATCGAATAACAGTGAATTACACCAAAAAATGAAGATAACATATTAGACATTTTGCCTAACAAATGAACAAATTAGCTACTGTGACGCATAGGCAACACCATCAGCACTGTGACAAACGCAACGCAAACAAGGCTATATAAGCCTATAGCTTCCTTTTGTTTGTCATGGAATATATGTCCTATTCGGCTTTTAAAGTTTTAACAGAGTGACATGTAGATGGTATATTTTGTAGATGTTGTAGATAAGTTGTTTTATAAAATTTAATACCATTCATTTCTATCTTTATAATTTTATTATATATGTTTTAGTGTTTTTGTTCTGATGTTGTTTATTTTCAAATTTGTTTACGGTTTGGTCCTTATTGATCCTGCCTTATATTACAGGTATTTTATTTCTTTTTTTATTATGTATGTAAAAATTATTTTATTTAAATGATTTTTAGTTTAAAGTAAATATATTCCCGGGATTTTTTGTTTATACACAGTTTTGAATTAGAAGAAAACCCGACATGGTTAAAAAATACAAGTTATTTAAAAAATAACTCATGGAAGTCATAGATTTGATGGAAATTTACACATGGCCTGGGCCGTAATATTCAAATTTTATCCCGAGCGTTAGCTTGCATTAATTATTTCGTGAATAATCGCTAGAAAAAAATCTGTTTAATTCTTTTAATTCTGAAACCCAACATATGCCATTTTTAATTTGCATGTTTTTTCGTAAGCCACCGTCAAATCCATAGTTGACATGTCGTAACTAAGGAGACGCCATGTTGTCTTGTTGAAATCACTAGATATGAAAATAATGCAATAGGATAGAAAAAAAACTACCTCCTAAATCCAATTTAATAAAATATTATACGAATTTCCATGGTTTATTTACGTTACGGAAAACCTTCAACTCTATCATTTTTATTTGCATGAGGACATGTTTTGAAATGACTTGAACGCGCAATAAACATTAATAGACTTTCTCGGAATTTTATTTTATTTTGATTTTGTTGATTTCTCCGAGCTATTGTGCATTAATTATTTTTGTTATGTATCCGAATAAGAATAAAACTTGTTTTTATCTTTTTTTAATTGCAATTTTTAAAACAAACAAATCGTCACAAACTCAATCTAAATTTTATATTCGTGTACGTGTCTACCAAAAACAAATGTATTCTATTTTTACAAAATTTACATGTGATAACAATATCACAAAAAATCTTTCATTTTTTTGTGGCGGTGATACATTCGTGTGACGCGCAGTTTATTATTTATTTTATGTGTACTTGTCGTAAATTCATCGGAAGTGTTCATAGTTATTCTCTTCTTTACATGCTGTAATGTACTATTATAATATTTATTTATGCATTCTCTTGTAGTTGATGTGTTTCCCTCAGTATTGGTTTGTGACCCGGATATGTTTTCGCTAAATCGATTTATGACTATTGTACAGGGCTATAGTACTGTTGCCTTTATTTACTACGACAAAACATTGCTTGACACGTTATCAATCGTACATGTATAACCTTGAATACATTAATATTTATTGATTATTCCAAATGTGTCATAAATTGAGTATCATATCACACAGGAAGCATTGCCTAGGTATGATGAATGAGTAGATTTTGTTTAAATATAGATGATACTCAGTTTATGACACATATTTGTATATATTAGGACCGTGTTGGGATTGTTGAAATCACTGTTATATCTACTTATACAGGTCTTTGCAACTTTCCGAGCGAACTTGTTGGTAGATCATATGAAATAGGTTCTGGCGACATAACTACATTTTTCGAGACGCAGTGGCTTGCTCAAGGTGAAACAATAGACGGAAGTCTAACGACCACAAAAGCCTTCGATTGCATAGAAACGAATGATGGTTTTTACCTTATTGAGTAAGATACAAAATAATTGTTTTATTTTTATAACCAGAATAACAAAACATCCATGTCGCGTATTTTGTTTACCGTAAAAGTTAATAAGCGACAGTCTTTTTATATTTGCATGTGATAATGAAAGCACGAGTTTGTTTTGTTTCTATGGTTTTTTGATCTGTATTGTTTGAAGAAGTTTTTCACTAATTACATCCTTTAAACAAGTTTTTTTTATATTTATATGCCATTTTATATATATGTGAGTTATCATAAACTGAAAATGAAATAGGCTTCATTTTCAATTTTTTGATTTCTTTATTTTCAAACGCAGTTTACTGAAGTGGTGTCATTTTACTAATTAGATGCACTTTTTTTGTAGCTTCGGGTCTATTTTTGTTTGCTTTAAATTCTTTTTAACTGACAGCTCAACACCACAAGCTTATGTTATGGGACAAATATCATCTAACACAGGTATGTTGAATAGTAATACAGTATAAGTCACTTATATCATGTATATGCTGTCAATCATAATGTTCGAAGGTTTAACATAATTATTTGGAATTTCACTTTACATTATATTTTTTTAGCAAATGAATGCATTTTTTCTCCGGTTTTCCATTTATTAGAAAAACAATACAGCAAAGCAAAAACAATTTTTTCCAAGTTTTCAGTCGGTTCAAAGCAATAAGAAAATAACAATACATGAGATTTGAAATTCGTACCTGTTTTTCTTATATATATAGCTGCATTGTATCTTACTTGTAACGATTTTGTGTTAGTGTTTGATAAGTATATACATGTGTGTTTGTCTTATGCATTCAGATCAGTATATGTTGATACTTGTTTCAAAACATATTTTAATTTCTATCCACAGGTAATCCTACATTATGTGATGTGTGTGCGAACATGTTATCTGAGCCTTCTCCATACTTGTTTCGTGGTAAGTGAAATGCATGATTTTTTTATAAGTTTTTTTATTGCTTTGAACTAGCTGTCAGTAACTGCTAGTACTCTCAGATCTGTACTTTGTGTTTTTTTGTAATTGGGATATAGAAGTACCTGTACACATTTACTGCGTATTTTTTGTTGTGTGTATTTCTATTTGAAACCATCTGATGAGTTTCAACTGATTTTCATTGTTCGTTTTTATGATGTACTGTTAAACCACTGTCTCAGGTTAGGAGGGGGATCCCGAAAACATGTTTAACCCCGCCATATTCTGTATGTATGTGCCTGTCCCAAGTCAGGAGCCTGTACTTCATTGGTAGTCGTTTGTTGCTGTGTTACTTATTTATTTTCGATTCAATATTTTGTACAATAAATAGGCCGTTAATTTTTCATTTCTCGTTTAAATTGTTTTACATTTGTGATTTCGGGGTCTTGTATACCTGACTATGCGGTATGGTCTTTGTTCATTGTTGAAGGACGTACGGTGACCTGCAGTTGTTAATTTCTGTGTCACTAAGTCCCTTGTGAAGAGTTGTCTTATTGGCAATCATACCACATCTTCTTTTTTTAAATCATATCTAAAACATTGTATTTTTAAGCAAATAATTTTATCGGGCTTTTATTTCCACAGAAAATGAAACAAAATGTTTACCAGTATAAAATTAAATATAGTTTTTTTTATTACTCACCTGGGGCAAAAGGTCAAATTAGCAACTGTTTTCTCCGCCTAATCTACAAGGCAAATGCGGGTAATTGAAACCAAATTTGGCACAATTTATCTTTTGGGTATATGGTTAGATACAATGTACCAAATGATCCCTTCTACCAACCAACCCCTTGGCGATCAAAGTTGCTCCGTTGGGGTATGCAGATCCTACTCCACATATATCACCCGTCGTGTTTCTTATGTATGTACAAATCTTGAGATAAAAAAAATGTGTTTGTTGATTGCAGTGGTTTATAAGGCGTTCTAATTCCTATCTATATGGACCATTGTCACATAAGAAATTTTCTTTTCATAAGTTTTATCCATAGCGTGTATATTATATAAATCATTTTTTCAAAATGATAACTTCTTAATGTTAAAATCAACGATAATTTATAATCAAACTCGAAGCCTATAATTAAATGGACTTCTAGTTTATTTTTACTCAATTTTATGAAAGCATACTGTAATTTTTTTTTTGCTTTAAATGTCCTGGAGAAAGTTAAGAATATGGCAGTTGTTATCTAATAGTTTGTGTCTATGTATGTTGCATTGTCGTTCGATTTTCTTCACTGTGTTTGTTGTTTCTTGGTTTTCCTTTTATAGTTGATGTGTTTCCCTTGGTTTTATTGTGTACCCGGATTTATTTTATCTCCATCGATTTATGACTTTTGAACAGCGGTATATTAGTGTTTGCCTTTAATTCGTTTGTGGATTTCAGTTCTGAAATTACCAGTCAAAATTATCTGAATAGCATGTATGATATTTTTCATTATAATGAAAAGTATATACCATGTAATAGGCATTCGGCTTTATAAATATTAAGAACAAAAGTTATCATAATAAGTTATCTTATATCAGTATATTTTTAAGAGATACAAATGTATATCAGTGGGTTTTTTTTGTTTTTTTTTGTTTTTTATCGTTTTCCACTTTGTTTTACGTTTGAAAAAATGAAGTATAATTAGTATTCATTGATATTTGTATTTACATACTTTTTTCATTTTATTGTTTTTAAATTTTGGTAAAGTACCCTTTTTCCGGCGTTTTTTTTTTTTTTTTTTTATTATTTATTGATTGTTCACATAATCTTTTTCTTACGAGCCGACGCCATATCCAGAAAGAACTTGGCTATTATCTAGACGTTCACAAATTGAAATATGAAGATTTAACTTTACTTGTGTATTGTTTTAATTGTACAAATTACTTTATATACTTTCTTTTAGCGGTTAGCAAGACAACACGTTAACCCTAAAATGAATTATTGTTCATTTTTTATCCTCAGTTATGTATAATTGTGGCAGTAGTTTTGATTGATAATTTATAAAATGAAAAGGATTTAGACTAGTTGTCGTTTCGAATATGTGGCAAGACATATGGCATTTAAATAATATCGCGGAAATTAAATGCATGACTTATCAGATGAAGACAATATTTTTCAAGTTATTCTGAAATCTGAATGTACACTACGTCAGCACACCTAAGTTGCTCGATCTGATTTAGTCTATTGTGGGAAAACAATAAACTACCGTTAGTAAAGAAATCCTTTTGAGTCCTTATTATTACAGTTTTAAAGCATAACACAATAAAGACAGAAAAAATAACTTTATAAAAGAGAACAAAGGGATTCAAACTCATAAGTTGAAAATCAATTGACAACGCCATGGCTAAAAAGAAAGACCAACAGACAAGTTTCAGACCACAAAACACAACATAGAAAACTGAAGAGGAGTAACATGAACCCAACCAAAAACTGGGGGTTATCACAGGTGATTCGGAAGAATAAGCAGATCCTGTTCCACATGTTGCACCCGTCGAGTTGCTCATGTATGTATAATCCGGGCGATAAGTCTTACTCGATTAGTCACAATCGGAAGAAAGGGGACGGTATTGCAGTTACGACAATTGAAACATTTTCGTCGTCATCTGCGAAACAGATATTCCATAACAGTTAACCAATTCGTGATGGTGTCCGTAAAATTTGAGAAGGGATGGTTTCAACTTCATCACTGGGATCTCTTGATTTCGTAGTTTCCTTGTGAGCATTGACCTTCTTTCAAGGAAATCATGATAGGAAATACATATCCCTGGAATCTCGTATCGACTGGGAGATATATACTCCGAATGCAAGCGCTACTGGAATGCTGTAACATATGAATTGCTCCGTGTCGAACTTATTACACGAGATACGTTGTTTTTTTTATCTTCTCCGATTTAAAATGACAGTTATTAATCAGGATCTTTTTAGCTTGCTATGAAGTATGGGTTGTGCTCATTGTTCAAGGTTGCACGGTTACCTATTGTTGTTGATATTTACGTTAGATTGTCTCTATTATACAATCGTCTTATAGCCAATCATACCATACAATATCTCCTTTTACATAGATATAAGATTTTAAATGTGTTTTTAAAGGTATTATAATACATAATAGATTATGTAACTACATGATATTTTTCAGAATATAAGTCTCTGGAGCCATGTAAGTCTACCATTTTTAACGTATTTGCGGTGTAGATCTCAAACGGGTCTGTGTTGAATACTTAATTTGATATACCATAAAAGTGAATAACATGAATCGACATCACAACCTTATTATACCATCGTTTTCTCTGAGAAAAAGAACATATTTTTAGAATATTTTGTTCTTAATACTCATCAACTTCATACTCAATTTGGTCTTTCAACGTTTTGTTTGAGCTTCACTGATGAGTCTTCGTTTAGGCAAAATGCACTCCAAAGTATGAGCTTCTTACTTTATTGAGTAAATACAAACACAGATAAACAAAACCAAACAACAAATTGTCCCGGTAGCTGATTCAATATATTACACAAAATGAGGCGGAGTTTAATAAGTTTGACATGCGCACACACATCCATAATAGAAAAGAAACAATATGTTTACCTTATAAGACTATTTGTCGTACACATATAACTCGCAATTAAATACCAACAGGATGACCACTCATTTGAACACAAAAATGAAGATAACAACATATAAATTTAAGGAAATTCAAAATAGGCTTGATAAGAATAAAATTGATTATGAAACCTGGAGAAATAAATTTAAAATAAGGTCTAATAGAACAGGCATATGAATCCAATTACAAACCATAAAACACTAAAAAGTAGATTGAAGCTCTTTTTGAATGAAAATGACATTTGAAAATAGCGTTATATACCCGTTAGATAATTCTTCTTTATTTAAGCCAACATAAAATCAGAATCATAAAATGGGCATTATCGATTCAACCATGTACACTACCAACAGGTTAATTATTGCTTGTTTCACATCAAAATAGAAAGATGCCTATCAAATATTGATTATGGTTATTACAGAAATTTTAAGTTTGTGAAAAAAGTTGATTTTTTTCTTTTTCGAAAATGTCGCATGAATCATCATATTTCAAGTATTTGATATTATCACAATTCACTTTAAGAAAAACGTCTTATTTAGATATGTCTTTCAATTTTGGATAGATCCTTTCGTCGATGTTTTTAAGGAAAAGGGTTGGAAACAGTTATTCATGTTATTTGAGGTGGTACATTTGTGTACCTAGCACCTTCAGTAAAATTAATTTGGCTCGTTTAATTTTCATAAAATTTTGACAAAGTATTTACTTAGACCCTTTGACAAAAATATGAAAATTTCAAAAATTTGAACCAACTGTTTTATCAGAAAAATTACACTGGTTAGATAGCAATTTGACAAACACATATTTTGATCATTGAGAGGCTTAATATTCCCTTAAAACACAACGTAATTAAAACGTTTAACTGATTTTGCAGAGTTATCTCCCTGTAGTGTTAGGTACCACCTTAAAATTCTAACACACCATTCTATTACATATGACATTTGTAATCCAATAGAATTAGTAAAGAACAGTTTAATAACAAGTAGTCACTCAATTATATAATTGAAATTTTAGTTCCGTCACTGCTTCCTGTCGGATGTGATATTCCCACTGATTGTCCTCTGATCACACCTGGTACACCTTGTACATCAACACCTTCGATTACACTAGACGGTTTCTGTAGCGAACTCCTAGAGCTCCTTGAGGAAGAATGTTCAGAAAGCTCAGAAAGCTCGTCTGTCAGCAGTTCCAGTGAAGTAGAAGGAGGAGGTCGAAAGTAAAATCACAAAAATACTGAACTCAGAGGAAAATCAATTCGGAAAGTCCATAATCACATGGCAAAATCAAATAACAAAACGCATCAAAAACGAATGGACAAGAACTGTCATATTCCTGACTTGGTAAAGGCATTTCGAAGAGCGCTAAGAAGACGCATACAATGAAGGAAACAGAAAGGGAGAAAACAGAAAGGAAAAAGTCACTCAAAGGAAAAGTGCAAGAAATATGAAGAATTAGAGGCTTTGATAAAAGAAACATGTGAGTGAGAATGTAGCTCTCACTGTATGAACATAATCTCTGCTTGTAATTCAGAATAACAGAAAGAAACTATTCATAAATACAGAAACTCACTAGGTTTTACATTTAAAATTCTTGTTCAGAATAATTGTAATACTCTTTCTTTCTAGTTACTGTATAATGTTAAAAGTTGCTTACAAGGAGTAAATTTATGTATTGTAGATACTTGGAAGGAATTAACTTCCTTTAATTCCTAACATTCATTTTAGTTTCATCTAAAATCTTACATAATATGAAGAACAGTTATCATTGCAGTGTTTTAATTTTGATCTGATTTCAATTAAACGAATCAACGATTTAAAATACTTTGTTTTTCCTCCCAGTTCCTCTTGACATGGGCTATTTTGATGTAATACAAAACCTCTTTCAATCAAATTGAACTATTCTCAGTTAAACATACAATTTTCTCGTTACTTTTTTTATACGAAGAAGCTAACACTATATTTTCACATGCATTCAATCTTGGTAATTGGAGAAGTTCATTTTACCTCTTTGTTACATTGAACATTGAAGAACTTATTCAATAATATCACCAACAAAATCACTGAAGAAATACATTTGATGAATAATAGTGCTTTCTTGTTGAGTATCTTACACTACCAATAATTTACCTATACTTTTTTGGTACATTTCTACCCTCGTGCATATCAGTACTGTTAGGAAAGACTGAAAACTTATAATGTTATACTTTCAATGAAATCAGTACTATTTTAGTACTGATTTTGACAGTACTGTTTTAGTACTGATTTTGACAGTACTGTTTCAGTACTGATTTTGACAGTACTGTTTTAGTACTGATTTTGACAGTACTGTTTCAGTACTGATTTTGACAGTACTGTTTCAGTACTGATTTTGTCAGTACTGTTTCAGTACTGATTTTGACAGTACTGTTTCAGTACTGAGTTTGTCAGTACTGTTTCAGTACTGATTTTGTCAGTACTGTTTCAGTACTGATGTTGACAGTACTATTTCGGTATTGTTATTTTCAGTACTGTTTCAGTAGATTTGGTGTTGTTAATCTTTTTAACTTGAATGTGTATTGTTTCAAAAAATATTTGGAACTGAAAACTTTTAAACTCGGTAAGTATAGTATGCTACATTGTATATAATAATTTGTGGCATATTTTGTATCTTTTGTAGATATCTCTGATTAAGTGTTTATCATTAGAGAAGTTTTTACTATGTGCATCTCAGTACAATTGGTATCCAAATATAGGTTTGATAATTCTGTGACAATATTATTATTATCCTTTTTTAGCTGGTTACGTTTTTCTCTTAGACTATATCACCCTGCTGCGCAGTTTTTTTTTAGCGACGTGAACATGACCAAGGAAAATTATCAAGCTTACTCTCGTCTATCGAAATACTATTGAAGCGAAGGAGAAAACAACAGAAATGAAGCAAGATAAGCAGTTTATCGGATTTTACCCATTAGGAGCACCTGAATTCACTCCCGGTTTTTAATGGAGTTCGTGTTGTCTTTTATGTATTTTTCAAAGTGTTGTTGTAAATGCCCTTTTGTTTTGTGATTCTTTGCTTACTTCTTGATTTTGGTTGTGACTGTCTTTAAGTGTTTATAAAAATAATACGCATTAGGAGCACCTGAATTCACTCCCGGTTTTTAATGGAGTTCGTGTTGTTTTTATATATATGTAATTTTCAATGTGTTGTTGTAAATGCCCTTTCGTTTTGTGATTCTTTGCTTACTTCTTGATTTTGATTGTGACTGTCTTTCAGTGTTTATAAAAAAAAAATACGCACTCGACATCAGGAAGATTCACACTGTGGTTCGAGGCTGATATTTTACAGTATCAATTGTATAATAGCGCATAATTTATATATATATCAAACAAGATTAGAATCTTCAATACTGTTCATTTTTTGGTATTTTGCTATTGCTTAAAATATGTTGTAATTAATGCAGTTATATGTTACTATGTGAGGCAATGCATTATAATCAACACAAAACAATCTTCTGTATTACCTTATTTTTAATCATAACTGGAATTTCTTTTATTTATCATAACCATTTTTTAATATATAATAAAACATTCAATGTCATACCAACATGTGAAGTTTGTGGCAAAAATCTCTGTCATTTTTACGCCCCTTGGTTATTTTATGACCCTTTAAAGCTCATAAATAAAACAATCAAAGAAACAATTAATTTTGCATGTATCATGTTTCATTGTTCTCCCCCTATGCCATCTTTTCTTTGGAATGCTTTGTTGAATGTCAGTTTCCTGGCTCTTTTCCTCAATTCAGTCCCGGATATAATGTGTCTTTTTACATGTACAGTGGTAATCCAAGAGGACACTTTAGTTCTAATATGACTGCTCATTATAAGCATCCACCTTTAATGTTTTGGTACTTGTACGAAACTCAGGATTCAATGGTTCATGATCAAATGTTGGGGTTTTTTTTCTGATGAGTGCCATATTGTCTAGATACATCATTTTGTTTATAGGTCTTCAATTTTCACATAGAACATTCCCATGTCTGCTCCTGTCTCTATTGCTGTTAATCATTCTGAGGAAAAAAATGTAATGAATTTATAAATAATAAAATTGAGAATGGATATGGGGAATGTGTCAAAGAGACAACAACCCGACCAAATAAAAAACAACAGCAGAAGGTCACCAACAGGTCTAGGCTACAATAAATTATCTTATGTTAAAACTTTCCTCATTTCTGTGTTATGTAAAAATAAAAAGAATGCACAATTATGGATGGGAATGGTATGACATCAAAATTTACTTATTACTTTATATACTACCATAAGTCCAGTAATCACTAATGGACTGGACTTCTGATACTACATGTATATATAATATTATAATCAATCAAAGTTGAAATTTGTTTCTAAATAAAAAAAAAAAAAAAGGAAAATATGATAATTTAATTCATCATCATCATCAAAGAATTAGTGTTTGCCAGCAGTGGCAAGTATTTCATACACGTGTAGCTTTAACCATCGGTCTATTTATGTGTTCTTTATAATAAGATCCGTGAAACAACGACGAAAGACATTAAAATATATACTAACTACTTTATACAAAAGTACATTAATGTTTAATAGATTTAAGTGGAAATTTAATTTAATTGAAAATTTATCGTACATAGTCATATATGTAGCACCTAGCCAGATATGTTATACATCTATCTATGGTAGCACACAGAAACGTGTCCGATTCCTCAAAAACGCGTCAATGTGACGTCAATGATTTGATAAACATGTCAAATTGCACAGGCGAAACCACTTCTGCGGGACGCCGGTCGAGCAGTACCCTCATAGACATACATTTTGTAAAAAGACATTTATAGGCATCACCGGATAATATTAAAACAATAGAATTTACTTACTATTTATAAACGATGATTTAAACTTTACAAAACTTATTAAATGCAATGTTAATGGTTTTTTTTTCTAAATACGCATGACATATTTGCCACTGGACATTAAGTAATCAATAGTTAATTATGTGTTGTAAACTTAGCCTGCAGTTATGCTTGTTATGAATTACCTATGCTGAACAAACTAATGTTTATCAATGACATACAGTAAACGTGGTCAAGCACCGGGAATAAAATACAATATAAAATGTACATGATGTATTAGTTTTCTATATTGTGAAGTACCTCTGTCTGAACTTTATAATAATAATAATCATATTGATAAAGAAAATCATAAATTAAAGCGCTTCAAATAAAAATAACTTTTTATTGTGCAATTTTTTTTTTAACCAGACCTATAGTCTGTGTCTGCAAGCAGAAGAAAGCGTGCACAGTGTAGCATACCTTGGACATTTGTCTGTACGGATTACTAAACCTTTCCTCCAGATTTTTTTTTGGCACCTGCTTCGACTTTTTTTTCTAATCATTTATAATCCAACCGAACAATACGGGTTCTATCGTATCCCACACCATTAATATTGAATTGCGTTTTTACTTTACAGAGTATCATTGGGGGTATATGAGTTTTGAAATATTCTGGCGTTTTTAACCGGACACATTCTTAAATTATCGGACACGTTTTTGAGATTGTAACAATACAAAAGAGGTTATTGTCTTAGGTCAGGAGTTTGGTATTCTGTAGTTGGTTTTCAAGTTTGAATGGTTTTACACTAGTCACTTTTGGGGCCCTTTACACCTTGATGTTCGGTGAGAGCTCATGCCGGCACGGTGTTGAAGACCGTACTTTGACCTATAATGGTTTACTTCTACAACTTACGACTTATATGAACAGGAGACTTTTCTCATTGGCAGTTATACCACATCTTCTTATATATTAATACAACACTGAGCCACCCAACCCATCCACCCAATTACTCGTTTGTGAGGGCTGCCTAGAGTCAGAGGTGGATTTAGGGGGGGCTGGAGACCCGCCCCCCCCCCCTTTTTGGAAAAAAATTGGTTGCTTATATAGGGGAATCATTGAAGCGTGACTGGAGCCGGCCCCCTCTTAGGTTAGTCAGTGGCCCCCAACTTATGTAAATTTCTGGATCCGCCACTGAGAGTGGTTACACCGGGCCAAAAATGCATCGGACTGAAACAACATACTGGTTGTGTGTACACTGACAATCAAATTAAAATTAAAATAATGTATAAAATATTGTAAAAAATAATTTTTCATTTGAGTGCATTTACGTAACAATAACACAATGTAACCGTAGACATAAATATCATTGTTACACTCGTAAGTATTCTATGTAGTTCCTTAGTCAACCATAGGTCTGCATTCCGGCGATATAGCATAAACTTCATTGTAACAATAACTTTTTTACGACTTTTACATTTCAATGTAACCATAGCCAGTACCAAAACAAAATAGAAATTCAAATATTTCACAGACATCTTTATTTACAATATAAAAATAGGAAGACTGTTGAATGATTTTCAGTGGCGGATTCAGAGGGGGGCGTAGAGGGCTTACGCCCCAACCCCCTCCCCCCTTTGCTCGGACTTTTTTTTTTTTTTTTTTTTTGTAAAATGATTAATCAGGACTTCGTGAACTTTGCCATTTCCCGAGTATTTAATTTTTATACAACAATTCTTTACTTATAAAGACATTTTTCGCTGGCCGGTATTTACTGATTGTCAAAGTCATGTGATTTGCTATGGTGGAGTTGACCAGTGCGTTGAAAAAACGGCACTCGGTCATTTTGAAATTCAAATTACAGTAATACACATTGCTTAGGCTGAGGTTGTCATGACAATCAGGAAACCTTCAAAGCGACACAGGATTGAACAAGAACGTATTGACTTCTATTTCATTATTCCACTAAACAGAAAGTAATGGTAAATACTCTATAGACTATTACACTCTCATGAAAAAAAAGTTCCACAATATTATTTACCTACGAAAACATGTTTAACAAATTGAATAATGATCCCCAGTCAGTATAAGCTCTAGAAAGATTTCAAGTCTCAGGTACGAACCATTTGATTTGAGGAGGCAGTCTGAGATATTTGAGAGAAAAAAAATGACTCTCTGATTCTTGCCTTAAACAAAAATTTTGGCCGTACCTGGATTGAAAACAATAGTCTTGTCCACTTTTTTGCTATTAAAAACTAAAATTTCCAACAAAAATATTTAGCATGAAATGAACATGATGAATAAAAACGGGCGTATTTTTTTGTGGCCGGGGTTTGCATGTCTGACTGGAATGTCTGTTTTGCCGAACTTATATATATTGAATCCTTTTTCAAGACCAGACTGCATGCAACCTGCCTACTAGGTGTGACTTTTATGTCTCCATTTGTTGACCGTCATTCATAACTTCGTTGTCATTTCAGACACGTTCGTAGTCTTTGTTGGATTTGGAACCCCTCACTTCGGTTCCCTAAGTTATGTTGGGTGAAACATATCAATCAAACATTTTGATAAAAACTGCTTGTTTGTCTTTTTTAACTCGTGTCGGTCGTATTGTAAATTTCATCTAATTTCCATGTCTATTCTTTACTGACAAGTCCTACATCAAATATATCAGTAAATAGCTTTGGATCAATACTATCATTTTATGATAGACAATTAAAAGGGAGAATACAGCATAAAAAATGTCCAACCCTTACACTTTACAGCAACTATATATAAAATATGCATGCCCCAAGCCAGAAACCGTTTAAATAGTGCATATAACACTTATTTTATGTTTTTTTTAGCCCAAAAAAGGTCCCAAAAATATTCCGACTCGCTCCGCTCGGCAAAATTTAATATCTTCGCCCCCCTTTCAAAAATCCGGGATCCGCCCCTGATTTTTACCACATCAAATGCACAATGAACCCATATATCGCATTGCCCAGATCGCATAGTATGCTAAAAAAATATTTAAAAAAAACCAGAAGTAACAGAAATGTTGTTGTTAAATCATTTCAAACGAGATCACTTATATATAAAAATATACATCTATGCAGCAACAACTTAACAGCAACAAACACAGCAGTCAATGTGGCGAGATGAAATAATTTTGTAGGCACCTACATGTAGGACTTATATATTAAAATGTTTCCCAAATTAAATGGAAGCATTGGGCCCTATAAAAAAAAATCCTGTCAAAATAGGAAACACATTTTTAAAAGGGGGTTCCAAATCTGGAGATAGGGTTTCCAAATAGATTTCCCTTTTCAAATTTATGCATTTATCGTTAAAAAGGGGTCCAACCTTCGGACCCCTCCCCCTTCTTACGCCGAGGGGTGTACCGCACCTCCCTTTATCCAATCATATGTTTAGAAAGTCAGGCTAATCACAAATATCAATTTGACAAATATTAATACTATAATCTATTTAATAAGGTTTGGCAAAGAAGTAATAATATGTATCCAAAACAACCCGCGATTTTATACCTATTTTGACATTTACAGAAAGTTCTGTAACCATACACCTTATCGCTATTCCCGGCTGACCCGTCCGCTTGAACTTTTGACGTCAACAACAATCACTTTTCCATTGTGGCGTCAGACATTTTGTTTTATGACGTCAAAATTTTACGGGAACCTGTGTGATTTCCAGCAATGGCGGACAAATAGCGATAAGGTGTATTGTTTTAAAAGAGGGTTCCAAACACAGGCACTTGTTTCTATCCATACGAAGGTCGACTATCCATAGTCGACCTACACAGGCACTTGTTTCTATCCATACGAAGGTCGACTATCCATAGTCGACCTTCGTATGGATAGAAACTAGTCCTATAACATATATTGTAACACTGCCTCTCGGGTGCTAGAGTCGGACACCAGAGAACACAATGAACATAAAGTAAAGGGATCTTTTTATTGTGTGTATGTATATTAGGATAAAATATTAGGGTCGACGTCTAGTTGGTTTACCGTCGACCAAAACACTCTACCGATATTGATTTTATATTTGTTTTGTTATTACTGTATATTTACTAAATATTCGTGAAATAAAATACATGAAATAGAACAGTTTAGATGCTTTATTATTATTTATAAAAATGCTGGACTGGTAGTGGTACAGCTCTGTTCCTGGCCTAGTCCGGTTCCTAGTATGGTTGGTCTTATCTATAACTAACCTAAACAGAGACTTTACTCTGTCACTATCTAAATATTATTAAACTACCAATGTGTAGCGCTAAACTCGATCACATTAAAGTAAATCAACCAGATTCACTAACCCACAGTTTATAATAAGTCTCAATTCCTTAAGACATAATAAATACAATCAACAATCAACAATTCTTTATAGGTAATCACAAAATCGTTCCTACCATAAAGCTTCCGTAATAAATATTAAATACTTGACTTTCTTAAAGTTTGTCACCTAGGAATTTCACCTAACAAAACAAGTTGCACAAAACTATATATTTATTTGCACCAAGCAATATTTACACCAAGGATTTTCACCTAAAACATTATTTGCTCCAAGCAATATATTTACACCCAGGAATTACACCTAAACCATCAATTGCACCAATAAATATTTGCACCAAGGATTTGCTCCCATTTGGCACCTAAAGTTTGTCTAATAAATATTTGCACCAAGGATTTGCTCCCGATTTGGCACCTAAAGTTTGCACCATCACCGACAACCTCAGCACCGTCACCGGCACCCTAAGCACCGTCACCGACAAGCCTTAGCACCGTCACCGACACCCTTAGCACCAGCACCGACAACCTTAAATTAAGGTAACGTTCAATAAGCTACATATTCCAGCATTTATTAAAGTTTGTCACTACCCATTCTTGTCAACCAAACACTCCGTCGTTTCTGTTGTTGTTTTGGTATTTATACTTTCGACTGACCAATGACAGAGCTTGTTACATATTGTTTACCAATCGGCAACCATGGATCATATTAGGGAAACTCCCGTAATGTTGATACTGTTTGTAAACAACGATTGATCTTCATCAATAAAGATGGGTTTCGACTTTTAATTTATTAGTAGATCATTAGAACAGTTTTATTTGAGTTTATTGTATAATAAGGTCACTACCGCGAAAATACGGAATCAGTACGTGAACTAAAACATCTTAACAAACTAACATACACAAATCTGTCGTATCATGAAAACAACAGCCACAATAACAATGACAAGTTTTACACTACTTGTAACATTAGACATCTCACTAACATCTATCGTTTTATCCTCAATAATTTCGAGAAACTATACAGACATAGGTTTACTATAAAAAAAGGGGGGAATGTCGGCATTACAATATTATATGACTTCGCATTCTTATTCAATTTTTAACGTTTTTATACTGATATTTCCATTTTTTTTTTTGGCACATTGATAGTAAAAAGAAAATATCAGAACAGCAAATAGAAATAGTAAATAATGCCCCGAGGTCATAGGACTAGGATAGAAACAAGTGCCTGTGGTTCCAAACACTCTGGATAAAAGGAAAAAGGGGGGTTCCAACTCAGTCCCCTAAAGATTTCATAATTATAGCGAAAAAATGGGGGAAATAAAATATTTTAAGTGGTATTATATAGAATAAATAATGCATTGAACGTCCAAATTAATTTGGTGTTCCCACCCCCGGAACCCCAGGGGTCCGCCACTGTGTACTGACGCGTATTCTGCTTTTTTTTAACTAACGTAATATGTTTTGAATTAGCTATGTTACACTTTTCTCAGTTTTAAAATATTCAATGTACTACTATACCTTGATCTACCTTCAATCCCATTGTGGTATTCAATCCAGAAGAAGTTTGAACTGTTGAACTGTTGAAATGTCAGTGCGAGTGCAAAAATAACGTTTGTAAACAATGAATGACGTCATGTGTAAATCCAATCACATAAACGTTTTACAATAGGCAATTGTATGTTCCATATTGACGCGCTTTTGTGATGACGATAATAACATCAACGGCAAAATTTGAGACAACAGTAGATCAGCCGGGAAGGATAGGATACAGAAATACAGCAGAGGAAATATCGGTTTACCAGCCACTTGCAGAAATTCTTAAAGTTACAGAAAGAGACGATTGTTACGACAAGTCAGAGATGGCGGATCCTTTTCGAATCATCTACGGATTGCTATTGTTCATGTATGTTTTAAAAGTCAAATGTAGGCTATGTCTTCTTCCATCACAAGTTTTATTTCGTGAGCATCCTGTCAGATCATATATTTTGCCGGAATCAACATTCTGTATACTGTGTCAACAGAATACAGAATGTTGATTCTGTATTCTGTTGACACAACATTCTATATTCTGTTGACATTTATACAAAAACAATGTCTTTCCCTTCAAGAATTTAGTTCAAATTTATGTGGTTCATAAGGGAACAGAACATTCGATTTACATATATATATATATATATATATATATTTGTTTATAAAAAAAGATGCCGTATTATTGCCAACGACACAACAACAACAGCAACAACATATATTTTATTTGCCAATCATGGCACCCAAAATGAGCGGAATAATCACAACTCTCCACAACAGATCAGATGACCAGAAATTAACAAATATAGGTCACCATACGGCCATCAATAATGAGCAAAGCCATATCGCATAGTCAGCTAAAAAAGGCAACAAAATGACAAATGGCAACGAATTCAAACAAGCAAACTAACGTTCTAATCATGTACAAAAATGAACGAACAATGAATATGTAACACACCAACAAACAACAACCACTGAATTACAGGCTCCTGACTTCGGACAGGAACATATATACAGAATGTGATGAGGTTAAACATGCTAGTGTCTTCCCCCTAAACCTGGAACAGAGTTGTTACAGTACTACATAACAACAAACTATAAAATTCAGTTGAAAAAGGCTTATTTAACTTTAAATAACAGATGAATGCAAATAGAAATACATCTCAGTAACAAAAACATAATGGACGTTACCGTTACTCAACAAAAAAGGTCACTAAATACAGATCTGAGAGTACTTGCAGTTACTGACAGCTAGTTCAAAGCCACTAACAACTAATAACAAAAATCATGCATCTAACTTCAAAGACTTAGTTCATAGTTTTTTTTATACTTCTGTTGATTATATTTAATCTTAGTTTTTTCATTCTGTTAAAAAGAGATTAAATAACAGACACAATGTTCAACAAATTTGTTTAAAGATGGCAAATTTGTGTTACATTCGTTTAATTTATAATAATACACACAAACTAAAGAGACAGAAAGACAAAGTTTGTCTCCAACGACAAGCAAGAATAAACCAAGAAACAGAAAACAGACAATTTTCCAATGTCCTATTTGGCTGGCTTTCATATTATTCCCATTGTTGTTATAAAGTAGACAAAAGCAATGAAGAATCGATAATAGTGTGGTGCTTGAATATGAAGAAAAGAGAATAACAGGCAAAATTAATAATAAAAAGTGAAAAATGATATAGAATATTACAGAATACAGAAATGAAGAAACCACTTCCAGACCAGACCCTTTTATAAGTTGCACATTTTTTTTATTTTTTTTTGCCTTTTAAATCTTTCTGTTTGGACACCATATTGGTCCGACACCCCAATAGCCTGACGCCCTATTAGTCCGACGACCCATTGGACCGACACACGAATACTAGTAATCCGACACATAATTATTGAGCAATACTTTGTATGAATAATATTTATATTTTAAGAGGTTAATCCCCATAGTTTAAAATGATCCTACTGAGATTCCTCAAAATAATAACATATTAGAGTACATGTATTAAAAATTTGCTTAATGTCCAGTGGCAAATATTACATGCATGTTCAAAACAATTGTTAAATAAGTTCAATAGGTAAGTCCTGTAAAAGATGTCATCTGGGGTGAAAGAAGGTCAATGAAACTTGGACTGCCACTGGACAACGAAAGCATATTGAAGGTGGACAGGAATTTGCCCTGCTGCATATTCAGACAAAAGGCCACCGACGGCCTCTCAAAGAGTTGTTGCAATAGTTATTAACCTGCAGAGATCATGGCACTCTCTTTCTATACATGCTATATGAGGCATCCAATTAAAGGTGACCAATCTTACATTTGTTGAAAATTAAACATCCCGCACAATTTTACTACCAATGGTTTTACTGTTTTTACTGTATCACATAAACATTATCCGTTGTAATGACTGACTTGCACTTCTGGTGACATTTTCTTAGTGAGAATGTGTTCACAAATGGAACATATCTTGTCCTTATGTCCCACGTAAGTGTCATCAATAACTCCTGAACCACTTTACAGAATTTTGTAAATCATCGATACAAACTTTATCTCATGATGTATTTTTTCAAAGGACAATTTACAAAGTGTTACGTCCATAATTAATACCATAACATGCATGTTGGGAAAAACAACTTTTTATAAATGCATGCAAAGTATTTGATGCAGTATGATCTATTGTTATAGGTATCTAAAAATGGATCCCACCAGAACACAAAGACTAAGTCTATGAGGAAAATAAAGTTTTAGATCAACGACTAAAAATTGTCATGAACAGATAAAATATGAGATAGAGATAGCACTGGTATGAAAGGTGACAGTAGAACATTGAAATAATTTGAAAGGTAGGTATATATATAGTTTTACACTCAATTATGATTTTTTCAAAGTAAGTATTTGCAGTTATTCCTATAATTTTATTTCAATATCATGAAATGTTGTAGTGTGTTCATATGACAACAAACCAACAACGAGCAAGTTCAAAAAAATAAAGAGTAGAAATACAATTCTTCAACAATTGAAATATATCATTAAAGTTAACAAAGAAGTCTACGGGAAGTACATATCCGTACACACAACTTCTCATTTAACTGTTTCACAGATTGCATTGATATTGTGCTCGAATAATCAGATTATATTAATACATATGTGTTTTGTTGCCGATCCAAAGATGTCAGAGTGTTACAGCAGGACATAGTTGAACTTAGGAACCTAAAGGAAATATAAAC
The DNA here is from genome assembly GCA_019925275.1 of Mytilus edulis. Classification (NCBI taxonomy): domain Eukaryota; kingdom Metazoa; phylum Mollusca; class Bivalvia; order Mytilida; family Mytilidae; genus Mytilus; species Mytilus edulis. The sequence continues at coordinate 66,889,251 of CM034361.1, read as the reverse complement.
AAAGATCTCCTTCTCTGTAACCGAATAACAGATTTAAAAGATAGTATTTTATTATAATGAGAATTTCCACTGGTACTAATAATGAAAAAATTCACAAAAAGAATACTTTTATTTAATTTTTAAACTATTGCATATGTATAAAATGATAAAAAGTTGTAGGATTGTCACTAAGACAACTATCAACCAAATTTGAGACGATGTGAATTTGAACAATAATATACAACTGTGCAGACTTCAACAATGAGAAAACCCATACCGTATTGTCGGCTACAAAAGACCATGACATAAACAATATATGAAACAATTTAATTCAGAAAAATTAACGACCTAATTTATAACAAAACAAATTAAAAATGTTAAAAGTGCAGCCCGTATTGAAAACATGGATATTTGCCATGAACCCAGACTTGGGACGCTAAAATTCTTCTCCAAATCGTATAAGATCAGGCCATGAAGTCATACAAAATTTTCTCAGTGCCCGGAGAAAAAAAATCGTGGTCGAAAATTGAAATCCAGCATTTTGATTGGTTGATTTGTTGATTTTGGAGTTTGCGTAAATAACTGACTCGAAAGTTTAATGACTTCAAGGCCAGTTTTCAAGTAGGTAAATCAAACATTGTTCCATTTTTTTTCTTTCATTTTTCTCCCTGTATAATATAAACCTTGTACAATTAACGTTATACCACCTTTAGCAATGCATGTACACTGATTCACATTATGTCATGGTTGACCTATGTTTAATCTTATTATTGGACTTTAACAAAATGATAAATGTTATAATCCACTTTTTCCTTTACAGAAACAAGTTGGCAAAGATATATATCACATGCATAGGAAGAGCAATGGAAAATAACATTGAAGCAGAATTATGAAACAGTTATTAAAAAAAACCATTAAATTTAGAGAGAGAAAAACATTTTTTTTTACTTTTTAATGCTGTTCTTTCTTAAGATTACTGTTTATTGTATTTCAATGGAAGTTATTGCAGTTGATAAGAAGATAGAACAAAAATTTGAGTTCTTCAGCTTGTTTTATTCAGTCAGTAAAAATTAATTTTGAAAAGCAAACCATATATGTTCAAAAATCAAAAAGGTTAATTATGTACCAAATGACCTCCGTCAGACATTTATCAGTCTGTTGGAAATCTTTCTTTAAATTTTTATGCTTATTTTACAAAATGTACTTTTGTTTGTATGTCTGTAAGATTCAAATCAATCAGAGATTTCTGAGGAACTACAAACCAAGAGTTTCTGAAAGTCATCAGTCCTCATGTGAATATGCTATACTGAGTAATGTAGTTCTCACCCTTTCAACTCCCCGTTAACGGGATGCCTAAATATTGAAGCACTAAATTTCATATATTCTTTTCGTAAAATACGCTCTGCAGTTTTATAGGAAAGAGTACAAGAGTTATGCATACATGTATTTAAGTTACCATTCACAATACACTCATTACAAGTGAATGAAATTGCAGCATGATTAATGTATACAAAAAAAAAGAGAAATCTGTCAATAAATGTGTTTAACCATTAAAAATCTTACATTGAGCATATGATTGGAAATTTACTTATGAGAAGTTAGACTAAAAAAAGTGGTCGTATTCTGAATATTCGCTCAGCTCACAGTAAAAGGAGAAAAACATACACTGTTCAGTCTGAAGGTACCTGTTCATGTAGGGGGACATGTCTTATAGCAGATTCTCTCCTTGTGGTGAACTAGCATGTTAAAAAGGAGCTCAGTGCATTATTGGTCTAGTTCTGTACAAAATATGTTAATTACATTGTATTTATATCTGAGTATCATGTCCTCTTCCTGCACTTAACTTGCCACTGGATCACATAACATCAATCCATCCACCCATCTTCTCAAAAGTAATATATCGAGTTCCAATGTTCAATATGTTCTGATTTGACTGAAGCAAGATATAAATACATGTAATATGGTATTGTCAAATAGAAGTATTAATAAGTATTAAAAACATAAACCTTGTAGACCACACAAGATGCAATTCTGACAATAAATATGACATAAAGCCAGAATATTTAAAAAAAAAACTAAAGTAACTGTCGAAGAGCTGGATCTAAAGCTGAACCACTTCAGGACAACAAAAATCAGAGAAATAAAAAAAAAATAACGAAAACATTAACATGTCACGATAAAGAAAATAAATGGAAATGGGGTAAGTGTCAAAGAGAACAATTAACCCACCCCAAATATACAAAACAACTAGGCATCACTATACAGATACAGTCTGATTTAAAAAGTGTTATAATGAAACAGTACTGAAGAAATTAGTAACGAAACACTACTTACGAAATCAGTACTGAATCATTACTGACGAAATCAGTACTGTCAAAATCAGTACTGTCAACATCAGTACTGAAACAGTACTGACAAAATCAGTACTGAAACAGTACTGTCAAAATCAGTACTAAAACAGTACTGTCAAAATCAGTACTGAAACAGTACTGTCAAAATCAGAACTGAAACAGTACTGTCAAAATCAGTACTGAAACAGTACTGACAAAATCAGAACTGAAACAGTACTGTCAAAATCAGTACTGAAACAGTACTGACAAAATCAGTACTAAAACAGTACTGTCAAAATCAGTACTAAAACAGTACTGTCAAAATCAGTACTGAAACAGTACTGACAAAATCAGAACTGAAACAGTACTGTCAAAATCAGTACTGAAACAGTACTGACAAAATCAGTACTAAAACAGTACTGTCAAAATCAGTACTAAAACAGTACTGTCAAAATCAGTACTGAAACAGTACTGACAAAATCAGTACTGATTTCATTGAAAGTATAACATTATAAGTTTTCAGTCTTTCCTAACAGTACTGATATGCACGAGGGTAGAAATGTACCAAAAAAGTATAGGTAAATTATTGGTAGTGTATAGAAGTGAACATTTTTTTTTATTCAAAATAAAAATGTTATAATTTTGGGAATTTTGGTCCTCAATGTATAACTTCGTATTTTCTTTGGACTTATAAACTTTTGAGGATTCGAGCGTTTCTAATGAAACGCGCGTCTGATTTAAATACAAAATTTAATCCTGGTATATATTTTTATTTACTGACCGGATGTAGGATCCTTATTAACTTACTGGTGGGCAAACCAATATTTCAAAGAAAAGTTAAATTTCTGGACTACTTTTTAAGTTATTAGTTACTGTCATACACAGACGAATTTTGCTTGGTTGGTGTGATACATGTACCACCAAATCATAGCACGTCACATCCGATTTCAGGCGAAAAAATGTCGAAATAAAATATTCCACTTGAAATTGAAATTTTTAGGATAACACTTTCGTAATATCATTAATAACAAACGATACATTCAACAACAAGTAGTTTCAGGTTTTATATTTAGCTTACTATTCTGTGCCAATAGTATGTGATCAAAACCAGACAAATGGGTGTAGTTACTGAATCTGTTCTAACTGGATGGTTCGGTATATTATGACTATTTCTAATTTTCTAACTATTTTGATCTTAGCATCACTGATAAGTTTTGTGTAGACGAAACGCGCGTCTGGCGTATCAAATTATAAGCCTGGTACCTGTTGATAACTATTATGAATTGTCTTAACGTTGCGTTCCTTGTCATTAATTATACAACTACGATATAAGTTATTATAATGGTCAACATTGCCAAACAACTGAATCCCTGACTAACCTGCTTGCTAATGATGTCGATTCTTTTTCTACGTTCAATGGAAGGCTTTCGTCTTTTCGTTTGCATGCATATACGTATCCTCAGTTTAATATGTAATGCATGTCTTGTGGATTGTGATTAATAAGGTTACTCCAAATGAATTGAAAACATCGACAATCTACTATATGAAAAAGTATTACTTGATTTTATTATCATAAAGGAAAGACAATATTTAATTGTCGATAAAACTACAATATGACTATCTCTGAAAAAAGTCTTGTAGTCAGCATTTCGGTGTTCACATGAATATCAATTATATGCTCATTTTGATAAGTTAACTTTTTTCAAAAGTATAATTTTTCGAAACACCAGGTATTTTTTATTCCTTGGCATACATTACCTTAGTTCAACTTTTTGGAATTTTAGGTTCTCAATGCTCTTCAGTTTTGTACTTGTTTGGCTTTATAACTATTTTGATCTGAGCTTCACTGCTGAGTCTTATGTTGACAAAATACACGTCTTGCGTATTAAATTATAAGCTTGATACCTTTGATAATTATTGTTAACAAACAACTATTTACCAGTAATTGGTTCCTTTAAAAACTGCATACTACTGTCGTCGGTACTGCAATATCATTTACGGTTTATTTTTCATCTCGTTTACATTACATTCTTTTATATGTTTTGCTTAGTTGTCGTTCCTTACTGGAAATGTTTCCAATACATGAAAGTCAAAGTGCAAAGCAAACAAATGCATATACAATAAGTTCATGGATATTTTTGTTTTTACCTTTTTGGGTCGGTATTATGGCTTAATTTAACGGCATTGATATCATCAATGCTTGATTGATCACATGTTCGATACTACAGTCTTTTTACATTCGACATATTGCAAAAAATATGTTAATAACCACGGTGTTATTTAAGGATTGACTGTAATATTTTTTCTGTCTATGAAGAAATAACATTAAAAAAAAATTTGGTGCACACTGAATAACGCGCGTAGCGGGTTATTTAACAGCGTGCACCACATTTTTTTCTGATATTTCGAATAGACAGAAAACATATAACAGTCATTTCTTGTAATTTAATTCTAAATTCCTTTTTAAACCGTAGAAAACCATGAAAAAACGTTGATGCCGTCACGGTCACATGACTAAATTATGTACATGGGCTGATAACGAAATAACGTCGGCCAATCATAAGACGCATTACATCCAAAATAAATTATATATAAATAAACTCATCATAGAAACCAGGATTGAAATTTAATATTTACGCCAGGCGCGCGTTTCGTCTACAAAAGACTCATCAGTGACGCTCGAATCCAAAATTGTTAAAATGTCAAATAAAGTACGAAGTTGAAGAGCATTGAGGACTAAAATGTCCTTAAAGTTTTGCCAAATACAGCTAAAGTAATCTATTCCTGAGGTAGAAAAGCCTTAGTTTTTCAAAAATTGAAAATTTTGTTAACAGTAAATTTATAATTAAGTTAAGTTATGATAGAGGGAGTATATTGGGATAATGACAAGCAAGCTGTTTTCAGAGATATCATGATAAAAGGTATAAATATCCTTCACCAAAGATACATACATTTATCGCACTTCGGATAAATAGTGGTGTTGTGATTACTTGAACGTCGTTACGCGTTGAACACTAAAAATCCGTATTGGGTTATCAAATTTCATATTACTTTTATGCAGTCATATCTACTATTTACCGGGGTATTTTTCATAGCATGAACAACACGACGGGTGTCACATGTGGAGCAGGATCTGATTACCCTCCTTGAGCGACTTAGATCACCCTCAGTTTTGGTGGTGTTCCAGTTGCTTAGTCTTAAGTTTTATTTAGTTTGTCTTTTTGTTTTTTAGCTATGGCGTTGTTAGTTTAATTTCGATCTATTAGTTGGCTGTTCCTCTGGTATCTGTTGTCCCTCTACTATAAAGAGTGGTGTCATCGATTAATGTTAGTTTTCATTTTTTATTTGTACACAAAACATTAAAAACTTGGCAGGAAGAATCTTGTTTGCAATTTTGTTAAAAAAACAAGTTATCAAAGTTACCAGGACTATAATTTAATACGCCAGACGCTCGTTTCTTCTTCATAAGACTCATCAGTGACGCTCAGATCAAAAAAGTTATAAAGCCAAAAAACAAGTACAAATTTAAAGAGCATTGAGAACCCGAAATTCCAAAAAGTTGTGCCAAATACGGCTAAGGTAATCTATTCCTGGGATAAGAAAATCATTAGTTTTTCGAAAAATTCAAAGTTTTGTAAACAGGAAATTTATAGAATAAAATGACCGTATAATTGATATTCATGTCAACGCCGAAGTGCTGACTACTGGGCTGGTGATACCCTTGGAAACGTCCACCAGCAGTGACATGACCCAGTGGTGTGAAAAGTTATCAAAGGTACCAGGATTATAATTTAATACGCCGTTCATTATTGAACAACTACAGATCCATAGAGGGTAAGTGAAATAGATAGGGGATACGGCATTAGGGTTTAATCCTAATGAATTAAACATCATCTCAAAAGATACGTTGTAGGTGTCAGTAACAGCCAAATAAGATTGTACTTGTTTGAGATATCCAAGCTAATCCTGCAATAGGAATGGTCATATTTTGTTTACATAGGAATCCCCATTCCCTGTATAGTAGACTGTTATTCGTGCTTTAGAGGGCCTATAGGTTCATATTCCTTGTTCATTTTATAATATCTTATCACCTGACGGCAGAGGAAAAATCTTGGACAGGGAATAACAGCCTAAATTCGATGTTTTGTTTTCCCCTATACCTGTAGCCAATGCAGAATAATGAAACACGCAGCAATACGTACAGTAAAACCAAGTTGAAAAGAAGTGCAATCACAGAAAAAGTAACAAAATAAACTTAGCAAAATTACAAATGTTCCATATATTAACAAAGGACTACATATGTACTAGCAGGTACTGACATGTCAGCGTATCAATGTGTGTGAAATCAGGTTTGAAATCAGGTTTAAGAGACTCCGTGAAATAATTTTACTATGGTTTTAAATTATATGTTATGTGAGATTTTGAACTATATTTAGTCGAAGCCTCTGTAATTGAGAAAATTACACTGACATTTATTCCGCATCCGTACTTTGTTTAATACTTTTATTATTCTGCTGATGTTCCTTTCTTTAAATGTACATAACCTTGAACAAAATGCTGCCAAAAAGAATAGTGTACACAAGTAAATAAAAATAATTTTGGTGGAAGGTATACAGTATAAATGGAGAACGGAAATATTTTTTGTTTTCCATAGTTCGAGAACAGGGGCGAAAACTAATAGTCATACCAAACACTTATCCAAACTGGTTTATATTCAATATAAATAGACGAGATATAACACTAAATAAGTAAACATTAATTAACAAAACAGCATTACAAATAGTATAAACACTTCAAATGAACACGACATACGATTAGATAGTACTCGTAGTGACTATAAGCTTGTTAAAAAGCCGAAAACAATTAATGATAAAAATCATGCATCAGAGACTACAATCAATCAAAACACATTCCATAGATTTCGTTTTTTTAATTTCATGGACAGTCAAAGAAGATATGACCTGAACAATGCCCAAAAAAAAGTATCGACAGGCAGTAGGATAGTTAGAAGTTAACCTCTATATAAATAAAATAAACTTGAATGTGTATAATGCAGTTATTTATCTCGTTAGTACACAAATTGTAAAAACACTTTAGTTACAGTAACAAAAATTTGCTATAACCGGTTAAAATAAAATTACAAATAATTATAAACCAGTCGTGCTTAAAAAAGTTTTTAATTGATTATTGACCTTTTGCAAACTAAAAGAAGCAATATGTGTACTTATTCAAGGGAAACGTACATAAAAACCACATACTTCTTGAATCAATGTACAGAACGCTATTTTTTGGCACAAAAAATGACATTCTGTAAACCGGAAGTGTCTGATTATTTCGCTTATTACAAATGAAATTACAAAGAACCTTACATTTGTGGAATCAGTGTAAAATAACCTTTTAAATGAAACCATAAGGGACATGAAATCGGAAGTAGCGTATTATATGTATTATAAATGATTAATTTACAAAAAAATCTCTACCAACCATTTGTTTTTAAAATCAGTTTTAAAAAAAAACCAGGAAGCACAATAGTTTCCCCTTACCTCAAGAGCATGTACTCCTATATTATTTAAATTTGTGTATATTGTAGTTGTTTTCTCATACCCCAAGTGCTGTTTTTTTTTTGTTTTTTTTTTGTATATCGATATCACGAAGTCTATCTTTAAGTCTATCTTTATGTGGAAAGCTTTTTTTACCAATTGGTTTTTAATTACTTATACATATTGGGTTTTTTTTTCTCATTTCTTGAAAATTAATTTGATGGACTTTTTTAATTACTCTTTAGTGCCTTACAAATTTGTTTGAGGTAGACAACATTTACACTTATACGATAGAATTGAATTTTGTCCCAAAAAAATACAGATAGGACATAATTTGACTTCTTTTGTTGGAATCAATTGCAACAGTTTGACTGAATTTATTATTTTTCGTTATTAGATACACAATTAGTTAACCTGTCGTAGCAGTACGCAAATTGTGTTTTAACATTTCTCTTCGAAACATAAATTGTTGAATGAGTTAAAACGTCTGATTTGTATATATTGAAAATTTTCTCCGGAATATAATATTATAATAATTTAAGTTACTGGTCATTTATGCACGTTCTGATTTAAAATTAAACAAAAACTTTTTGAAGGAAAACTAATAATAACTTACTCCAATCAAAGTGCGTAAGATTTAAAAGAAGTGGCCGGTCCACATCATGATAACTAACAGAGGTAAACTTGATAGGGAGAAAATAAAAGATATTTAAGTTCATTTGTTTGGAAAAAACAATTATTGATTCGTCAATCGAAAGTATTGCTTTAATTTCAAAAACATGTCATTATGTCATATATGTATTGATTTTCTGATCTTTTAGTATATTTAAGTCAAAAGAAAGTATGGGCTTCAATTAGTCTCTATTTTCATTGACTTTATACAGAAAATTCGCCATTTTAAAAACTTATTGTTTTCTTAGATGTATGATCAAAGTAAAGTCATTTCTTAAAACATTTGTTCTTGGGATATACAAGTACCCGACCATGTCCACTCTGTTTTTGTAAGTTGCATTCTATGTGTATCATCTGATGAGTTGACATTTCAGGTCTTTTATAGCTGAATATAAGGTTTGGGCTTTGTTCATTGTTGAGGACCGTACGTGGACCTATATTTGTTAATTTCTTTTTCATTTGGTTTATTGTGGAGAATTGTCACATTTGCAATCATACCACATCTTCTTTTTTTAATAAACGATTTAAGCTAGCTATCATATGTTCACTTATGAAAGCTGGTGATAACTTTCTCGAGCGCGGTGTCCAGGGCACATCATTGTTGACAGTCTAGTTTTATATTGTTATATTACACGAACTACTCGGTCATTAGGGCCCTTAACAAAGTTTGGATGCGTGTACTGATTTAATGTTGCTCACACAGTGTCAAGTCATATTTTGATTATGCATTCGCCGTCTTTTTTTAGTCCCATTTTTTGTTTGCAAGTCATTTTGTCTCGTCAGTGTTCTATTACGACAACGTATGCCAAAGAAAACTATTCATGAGGAACATTTATCATTTGGAAAAAATTAACAACGTACTTGTATTTGTCCAAATCAACAACTATTGAACATATTGACTTGGATTGTGATTTTTCTGATGTGAAACTAATATATAGATATGGATATTATCGCGAATTAGGTTAATATGTCAGTGACTTTAAGTTAAATATAATGCATTTACAATTTAAATTATTTTTTTTTTATTTTACGATTCATCATACATGACGCAAATATGGGTGGTAGTCTCAAACATCAGTACACTAGGCTGTTCGTTAGGAACTAAGACTCCGTGTTAAAGACCTGGTTTGACTTATAATGGTTTCTTTACATATTATGACCTAGATGGAAAGTTGTCGCATTGGCATTCGAAACATTTCTTCTTATATCTATTTTGGGTTTTTTTTTTTTCAATTGAACAGCTTTGACATGAATTGAGTTGACAATTTTCCACTGTAAAAGTACATAGCTAGACTATATTTTTTTTTTTCAAATTCAATTTAGTGCGATTAAAAGGGTCATTCGTGCTGAAGTTTTGACGTCAAAGCCGTGTTTGCGTTTATTCCCAATTATTCATAGTTTTTAAAAGAAAATCTGTTCCCCTGTAGGGTTTTATACTCATCAAACGAAATTTCGTTATAATGAACATACAAAGTAACATCAAGAGAGTATTAGCAGTATTTAAATGTAATGCAGTTTGGCTAAACAACCATGAAGAAAGAACTGATACGGAAAAATCTTCACTTTTCATAATGATAGAAGGTTCGTATTTCATATCATGTTATAGGATAAATAAATTAGGTTAACAGACTGTTTTCAACCTGATAAAAGACATACTCACAGCTCTCTTATTTCTACAATTGTTCTAAAGCACATAAGGTCACAAATTATTTTAAAGATATGTCTTCTATCTAAATGAAAAACAAATCCTTAAATTGGTGTTATTGGGGAGATTGTGCCTTTAGTGGAATTTGAAATTTAAAAAATCGTTCGGCGTTAGTTACACGAGGTATCCCAGGTACTATAAGAAGGGGGCAATGAGCACATGAAAGAGAAATTACTGGTTCTAGAACAGTACATGTGTGCTATCTCAAAACTTATCCGAATGAATCTAATCAGAAACCTTAGTATCCTAGTGTAAGTAAGCTCAACTCTGTTACCACTGTTGTTGTTACGGAGAAGAAGAGATAGTCAAAACACAGTTGTTACCAAAACAACAAATAAACCGATTTCTGATTCTATTCGTACCAAATTGTTAATCAAACCGAAATTGACCCTACAATATTATTTCATATGATACAGAAGCTTAATATTGTAGGTTACACATAATTATATGAAATGTGAGTGTGTGTGTTGAAAGTTCTTTTCTATTGCAATTGAAAATTTTAGGAAATAACAAAAAACAATATAAATGAATATAACATTAAGTCCACGAAACATTACACAGAAACTAAGAAATTATCACTCTTACATTTATCTAAAAATAAGAAAAATAATATTTCATTCCACTTTCGGTTTTAAACTTATCCAAGGGTTTACAAAATAGGCCAAATAAGCAGGTGTCTTCTTTATTGTCGGACATTTTTAGGAAAAGCAAAATACAAATTAAGAACCATCGTTTAAATTGAAAATACACATCTTTGATACAAGCAGAACCCTTTATTTGTTCTTCATCAAATTCCAATATCGAAGGGATAGCGAACTCTTGTGTTTATTTATTGAGGTTTTATGAACTTTTCGGGAGCAGTGAATGCATTTCTTCGTAATTCAGGAATGGGAATGGATAGAGAATGGGGTCACGAAAATAAAGTTACACTAGTCATGTAACTGCTAATGAATACTTTCTGAAATTAGTTTAGGTTTTGATAGCATTTTTTTTTTAATTTCAATAATCAATTATGTTCAATTTTCAAAAACTGTGAAGAAAAACTAACAAATTCTATAACAGGAGGTTTCTAACGCCATTGATTACCCATGATAATCTCTCAAAGATACATTGTATCTCTACTATATCAGAAAGTTCATAGTTCAACAAGAATTCAGGGACAAGTAGTTCGGTGGTTGTTATTGAATCGTGTTCGTCATATGTGCTTCTTGTAGTATTAAGGGGTTCGACGACTAACAGAAAAGAGCGACGATTTCAAATAAGAACTGAAAAAGGACCGAAAAGGACCAAAAAGAACCGAAAAAGACCCAAAATAACCGAAAAGGAAATCGATTTTGTTTTGTAATCGAAGGAAATTAGAAAATTGCAAATCATTGAAGACCTTGTACTGTGACAGGACTATATTGATATCATAAACAATAAAATATGCCATACACAGGCCATAGATATGTCACATGGGTTATAGAAAAAATATTTAAAAAATACTACAGGAAACACGCAACAAAATAATAGCAATTTACTCAAATTCAATTAATATTAGTTTTGACATTGACTCATGCACTTCAGGTTTATTAGTTTATTTTTTGTAATTTTGAAAACAAGCCTTTTTATTTTTGTTAAAGTGGCGATTATCGTGATTAAATCACGTGCCACTGTGGCATCAGAACAAATGTATATAAGACATTTAACATCCGAGAGAAAATGGTGATGCTGACATGTATACTTTTATATTAACATACCAAACGCTACCGGGCTATATGCTGACACCCTAATATAAACAAACGAAGTATTTTTTCTAATGTTAGGATAAACATTTATAGTACGATAATATTTGATTTTCATTCATTTTGATTGCGTATTATCAAAAACATGTAACATGCTTTTCAAAACGTTTACACCCGCTACATTTACTTGGACCTGTCCTAAGTCAGGAAGCTTATGTTCAGTGCATGGTTGTCGTTTGTTGATGTGGTTTGTGTTTCATGAGTGTTTCTTGTTTCTCGTTTTTATATTGATTAGACCGTTGGTTTTCCCATTAGAATGGTTTAACACCAGTCATTTTTGGGGCCCTTTTATAGCTTGCAGCTGTTTGGTGTGAGCCAATGCTCCCTGATGAAGACCGTACATTGACCTATAATAGTTTACTTGTAGAAATTACGACTTAGAAGGAAAGTTGTCACACCTTCTTTTATCTATATAAACATGTAGATGACTTTTATAGCCTATGCGTATCGTCATGCGTTTCATGTGTTTTTTTTTTATCCTCATTGGATAGAGGTATAGGGGGAGGGTTGAAATCTCATAAATGTTTAACCCCGCTACATTTTTGCGCCGGTCGCAAGTAATGATCTTCTTGCCTGTGTAAGTCTTGTAGGTTTTTTTAAAAAAAGGTCCTGTATATATTTTAGAGTTACGTGAGACGTCCATTTTCACTGAACTAGTAAACAATTTTATTTAGGAGCGAGCTGATGACCATCTCCGGGTGCAGGGTGTTCTCGCTGCGTTGAAGACCAATTAATGACCTTCGGCTGTTGTCATTTCTATTATCAATTTTATACAATATTGTATGGGTTATTTTCATTTTTTAAGGCAATATGACCATAGCTTACAATCCCTTAATTTGAAATGTACTAGATAGTTATCTCAGTGGTAATCATATCGTATCTCCGAATTTTTATATTTTATTTATAAAACAAACAAAGCATTTACACTATATATAGGCACAAGTATAACATAACTTGCTGAACAGTCGCCTTGACTTCTTTTTTTTTTCTTTTCTTATAGATTTACATGAGGTTACAATTAATTTACGGTAGTCAACTGTTGTTAACGCTTTTAAAAATGTTTAATTTGGTACAACTTCTGGTCGACTATCGTTCTTTGTCACTGAACATAAGGCAACCAACAATCAATCAATCAATCGACACTACGCCCTGAAAATACCCTCTACTAAGTATCTACATTTTAGTGTGGCATGAATGTGCATCTTCTCCTAGAAGGGTAAGCTTTTGACGATTTGAAAAAGTTTTTTTTCCTTCTTTATTAATGGATGTTAATGGATGTAAATGATTTATCAATTCATGTTGCTGCTTATACTTGTTATGTTAAGCACATAACAAAATCTCTACTACATTAAGCCATGGCGTTGTCAGTTTATTATCGATAAATGAGTTTGACTGTCCCTCTGGTATCTTATGCCCCTCTTAAACTATTAAACAACAGAAACAAACCAATTAAAAAATTTTCATTCAGATATTCCTTTTAAATTCATACTTCAAGTGGAACGGTGCATAATAAATAATGTATCTTAACATTTGCAGACGTCGTATTCGTTTTTATTGGTTCAGCTTTTCCCGGTATATGTTTCAACGCTTCATTACATTGGTATAAAACGAAGGTTAGCTTGTGTGGTTACCATACAGAACAAGAATGATGAAGGGAATGGTTGTTTTACTTTTGCTGGCGACTATTACGGTTGTTCAAGGTAATATATGTTATACTATTCACGTTTTCGTACTATAGTGAACAGTTTAAATCTTTAGCACACTGTTTGAATTATCGAAACGAGTTAGAAAACTACAGTTTTTTAATCTTTACCTTTATACCGTTATATTATTACGAATGTAAACTTTTCTTTCAAATTCTAATTTTCAATTTTTTAATTAAACTTTTAGTATACTTTTTTTGTGTGTAGCCTTTAAATAATAAATGTTCTTTTAAATGGATTAGCTATATAAAAACGAAAGAAATTCAAAACCTTGAACTTTAGAATAAATTCTCTAGTATATAACATTGATAGCTGATTGTTGTGTTTCGGTAAACATTATGTTGAACTTATATTTATTTAGTTGAATGCATAAGTTTTGATATCTATTGAAAGACAGTACAAAGTTTATGTGTTCATTTTTTCTTGAAAGATATGTATATAATTTTGTCACTCTAAAAATTGCAATTCCAAATTATCATTTAAATTAGTTGAAATCAAATGTATTTACCATTTTTTTTTTTTTTATTCGGAACGATATTTTTGTCAACACTACTCGGTTTTGAACGATGCGGATGTCCCTTGTTATAATACGGTAACTGTCACCATCGGATGACCTAGGGTCTAGTATTATTTCTGAAATACTCATAAATTCAGTATAAGTATCATATCTTTTATGAATATTTCAACACATGAATCTACGCCTAGTCGATCTAAGGATCTAAGTTTGATGTGAATACGACCGTATGTGTACGTACGTTTGTGTTTACAACTAACAGTGTGCATTACTCGGAACTGTTGTAATGACTTTCCTTTCTAATGTTACAGGTCTCTGCAGCTTTCCAAGTCAACTTGTTGGTAGTAAATATGAAGATAACCGTCCCTCGTTTATAATTCAAACATATGCATTTTCTGAGACACAGATGACTCTAGAAGATTCAAAAGGATTCTTTCCCGCACGGTCTTTTGATTGCTTAGAAAAGAATGAAGATTTTTCATGGTTGGGTAAGACAGTGAATACTTGCTATATTCTTAATTCATTCTGTTCAACCGAATATAAATCTATCATGTACTCTTGACTTCCAATTTTCCATGATACCATAATACCATCCACGAAAAGTAAATACCTTTATAGCTGATAATGTGGTAAGGGCTTTGCTCATTATTGATGGCCGAACGATGACCTATAGTTGCTAATTTCCATGTCATTTTGGTTTCTTAGGGAGAGTTCTCTCATTGCCAATCATAACTATGTCATACCACATCTTCTTTTTCATGCATTTTTTACTTATTTAACTGACTTAGGTTTTAGAGAAATAGTAATAATATTTCATTATTGTTAAGTATATGCATTTTTTTTATTCCTCCCTGTCCCTTCCCATGTTACTGCTGTTTTTGTCTTTGCTTATTGTTTACTGTTATAAATACATTCAATTTATTCTGTAGAATTGGGGAATCTTTTTCCTGTTTAAAATTCCTTTCAACTGACAACTTGAAACCACAAGTTTATTGGGTTGTAGGTGAACATACAGGTATGTTGTGTTACTTTACCTATAGAATATTACATGGCAAAATGTGTATCACATGCTGTATCATCACGAGATACAAATATCAGCCCGGGGGCCTTTATGCCCTATGGTTGATATTGGTCTAGGGTGATTCGACATGTGCTACAGATTTTGCTAAGTGTTATACACTTAATAAGGTATTTGAAAAGGAGAATATGAATGAAATGCGTACTGATCCATAGCACCTCGGGTACCAGATTGTGTTTGTCTTGTTCTAATAGCTTTAGCATATATAGGAACTGCTTAATTATTCATCCAAAAGAACCTAGGTTACCTTACAATTTGCGTCCTATTTTTTGTTGTTATTTGTGTTTTGTATGGTATTTGATTGAGTTCTTTTTATCCTCCTTTAGTAATGTTGTACTATATTAAACACATTCTGAATAAAACCAATATATTATTCATATAAATTTGCACTTATCCCAAAGATAAAAAATTGGCCGCAGTAATCAGAATATCTCATCTATATCACATATGATAACAATTTCGGTTATTTCTGTCAAAGATGTACAAAAAAAAATGTTTGTAGTTGGTAGATAACAATTTTAGGAATTTAGAAATCAAATATAAAAATAAACGGTCTGAGAAAGCTACAATAGATGGCAAAAAATAAACAAAAAAGAACGAAAAGGTCAAAACACTACTTATAAAACTTCTGATTTGTTTCTTTGTCAATTAAACCAATCTCCTTTTTTTATTGCATTTCATTTATTTTTGTTTTACTCTGTATTGAGTGTCCTTGCATCTATTTGTACTGTATTCCTGTCACGTAATGTTGTCATTTTAATAGTATGTATAACATTGCGAATGAGCAGGTGGTTTTGCTAGCCATCGAACAAAATTCACCCCAACATTGTGTTCTTAAATGTCCTTACCAAGTCAGTTATATGGTATTTGTTATTATCGACTCGTGCCACATGTGAAGCAGGTCTGCTTACTCTTCCGGAGCACCTGAGATCAACCCAGTTTTTGGTTTGGTTCGTGTTGCTTAGTATTTAATTAGTATTCTATCTTGTGTCTTTTGTACTATTGTTTGTCTGTTTGTCTTTTTTTTTATGAGAATAACTGTCCTAATGGTATCTTTTGCTTCTCTTCCGTGTCAATGTTTGTTGGCGTTTTTTAGGGGATTTTTATTTTTATGTAGCAGTTCAGTTTTTTGACTGTTCTGCTGTTTTCCTCTTATAGTTAATGTGTTTCCTTCAATTTTAGTTCGTGACCGGAATAATTTCTGTTTAACCGATTTATGACTATAAAAACAGCAGTATACGACTTTATTAAAAGCATAGTCATAAACGACAGAACAATAATGTATAACGTATGTCAATGTATCTATTGCTCTCTGTAAACCATATTACAGAAGATAACTTTATGTTGCATCCTCGTCAAATCTATTACTGGTTATATAGACAATAATAGTGCATTGACTTGACATATCAACGATATAAGGATGAGGCTTAGAAACGGGGAAATGAGAGGCAGTGCCGAGCATTTTCCCCGTTTCGGGCCGAATCCTTATATCGTTGATATGTCAAGTCAATGCACTATTATTGTCTTTATACTACAATCTAAAAAAACATTTTCAATTGTTGTTTATTGTGTTAATGTTATTTTTTTTATTTAAAAAGGCCTCATATCACACAGACGGAGAAATATAAAACACGATGAAATGTACATCATTACCGCAATCAATGGTGAACGAATTCGTTGCAGACTAAAATATCAACAATAAACATAAAACATAATGATTTATAGGTTGCAAACCAAAACAATATTAAAAAGTGAAATATGTTTTCCCTAAAATTGCAAAAGAAACAAGTTTGAGTCGTTAAACGCATCGTTGTTTACATTGAAAACAAGAACAGGTTGAAGAGGTCGTATGAGGTTTTACTATAATGTACCTTAATTCATTTCATCAGATATATTTCTTACTGGTAATCTTACCATACAAAAGTGTATTATTTTGATATTAAAATGCATTCAAAAGCCTTGATATATTTTCCCTTTACACAATAGATACTTAGCTACATGTATTTGATGTTTTTCAGTATATCAGTCAGGAGATACATGTAAGTCTTCTTTTAAAATGTATTTGTGGTTTACAAATTTATTATGTTGCACGTTGAAAGCAATTTCAAATTTCAAACTGAACAGACAATTTAATACCAAATGAAAATCATAAACAACACAAAAATGATTGAAATTCTGTTTAAATGTAGATAGAATTTTAAAATAACGTTACCATAACACTTTTAAGTCCATTTAATATATCTGCATTATTTGAGCTAACATATTGCGATAATTGATGTAAAGTTAGGGAAAGACAAAATCGTACTTACAAAATAAAACGGACATCATCGAATAAACTTTGCACACTACTAAGTTGATATCGTTTGTTTAACATCAAAGAGGAAAGTAGTTATCAAATAGTATAATTTAAATGTACAGCTATCTTACATTTGTGAAAAGTATAAGAAAAAATCGAAATTCGATGCTAGAATCCAAAAAAAATATTTGATAGTATCAGAATTAACTTCAATAAAAACATAAGATACATATATGTCTTTGAATTTATGATTAATATCGATACGTTTGAGGGGAGTGTAAAATTTATTTGCTATTCTATAAAATGGAAATGGAAATGGAGAATATGTAAAGGAGACAACAACCCGACCATTGAGCAGATAACAGCCAAAGGCCAACAATAGGTCTTCAACACAGCGAGAAAATCCTTCACTAGGAGGTGGACCTCACCTGGCCCATAAAAATGTGTACTAGTTCAGTAATAGAAAAACCGGACGTCACACTTAACTCAACATATTAACATTGATAAATGAACTATATTTGAAATCATACAAGACTTACAAAGGCCGTAGACTCCTGTCTTTGGACATTTTCCTTAATGTGTATTGAAAATAGTTATCGAAAAAATCTAATACGCTCTTCCATTGCACATGTTACATTCTACTTTTGTAAGCCAACGGAAATAGTTAAGTACAGTTAATTTCTACTTGTCATTTAATTAAATACTTTGACTTTTAGATCCGTCACCGCTTCCTCTTGGATGTGATATTCCCTTCGGTTGTCCTTTGACTGCTACTGGTACTCCTTGTTCGATTACTCTAGAACGTTTCTGTAGCGAACTCGTTGGAATCCTTGATGGAGCATGTTCAGAAAGCTCAGAAAGTTCAGAAAGCTCAGAAAGCTCATCTGCCAGCAGTTCCAGTGAATTAGGAGGAGGAGGAGCAGGAGCAGGTAGAAGAGCTCTAAGAAGACGCATACAAGGAAGGAAACAGAAAGGCAAAAGCAACTCCAAGGAAAAGTGCAAGAAATATGAAAGATTAGAGGCTTTGATAAAGGAAACATGTGAGTGAGAATGTAGCTCTCACTGTATGAACATCATCTCTGCTTGTAATTCAGAATAAAAGAAATAAGAAACTTTTTTAAAAAATACAGAAACTCACTAGGTTTAACATTTAAATGTCCTCTTCAGAATAATAGTACTCTTTCTTTCTTGTTACTGCATAATATTAATAGTTGCTTACTGGAAGTACAATAATGTATTGTAGATACTTATAAGGTAGTAACTTTCAATCATTATCTAATATTTATTATAATATGAACAATAGTCATTGCAGTGTATTGATTTTAATCTGATTTCTATTAAATGAATCAACGATTGAATTTTTGATTTTTTATTCCTCCCATTTCATCATGACATGGGGTATTTTGATATCTTATGTATAGAATTAGCTGAGTATGAGTTTGTTACCTGTTGCTCAATGATAAGTTTTCTTTAAAAATTATTTTTTGCAATTCCGTTTGTTTCGTTAATTACCAATTGGAATTTTCATCTTAATTTAGATTTTATGTTGGTTTTTTTTTTAACTGAAACATTTTAAAGATACTAATTTCAACTATATACCGTTAGACTGTAGAAAAAGTATGCATGATACGAATTGTTTTATAGACATTTATCACCATAGTTGAATACTATTTATAGTAGATGATAAAACCATGTGTATTTAATTTCATTTAATTATTACTTTTGTTTGTGCTTTTAAAGTTAAAGTGAAGTTTATTCCTTAAAGACGTTTTATAAAAGTGACAACTTCGCTTGACGATTCATGCAAAACATAATATTTGTTTTTTCAAAGACTACATATCCTCTGTCATACCGTTTGGAGTATTTTCAGTGAAATATACATACAGGAGCCTGTAATTCAGTGGTTGTCGTCTGTTTATGTGTTACATATTTGTTTTTCGTTCATTTTATTTTTTTTACATAAATAAGGCCGTAAGTTTTCTCGTTTTACATTGTCTTATCGGGCCTTTTATAGCTGACTATGCGGTATGGGTTTTGCTCATTGTTGAAGGCCGTACGGTGACCTATAGTTGTAAATGTCTATGTCATTTTGGTCTTTTGTGGATAGTTGTCTCATTGGCAATCATACCACATCTTCTTTTTTATATACTTTACTATTTTTATACGAAGAAACTAATTCTTCAATTACACATGCGCTCAAAATTGGTAAGTGTAAGAGCTCATTTCACATTTTACATTGACGAACTTAATTTTTTTTAACTATTATGATTATTCCGTAATATCAACACCAAATCATTGATGAAATAAATTTGATAAAATATTGTGCTAACTTATGATATATTTGAAGGTAAAGAACATTTATCCGTATTTCAAAATGGAAACGTTTTCATATCAAATCTTCATTAACATGCTTACTGATATAATCCTTATTGATTTACTTGTTCATGTTGTTGGCAAACCAATATTTCTAAGTCAAGAGTTATTGTCATACCTACGGTATGAATTTTTGCTAGGTTGGTGTAATAATCCCAATTTCTAGCACGTCACACCTTATTTCGTGCGAAAAAAAGCAGTGGTACTATCAAAATTCTAGTGAGAATTGAATCAGTGCTGTTTGGTTAGTGCTTAGTTGTGACTGTCTGAACCAAAATAGTAACACAAGCTATTACATGTATTATGCGTTTGAATTTGTAATTACTTGAACTAATTTTGTGGCTCCAAGGAAATACAGAAATTTTCATTCTAAAGCTTATTTTCTGACAACTTTATATGTTAAACATTATCAATGGAGCAATTCCATTTCGGAGTAATTCAAACGTAGACATTGTGATCTCTTATTTTGTGGTTAGGCAAATTTAACGTTGTTATAAACATACCCGTTTCCCTAATATTTTGCTAACTATGTATTTGTATTCAGGAATCGCAGATTAAATTTCTTTGTTCATAGTGTATCAATTTACGTTTTTTTTATTGAGTTAAGCCTTTCAATTGATATTTTATCGTGTGCTTTTCTATGTTGTGATGTTATACTATTGTTTCAGAAAAAGGAGAAGGTTTGGTACCATTAAAATGTTAAATCCCGATTCAAATGTATGCACCTGTCCTAAGTCAGGAATCGGATAAACAGTAATTGTTGTTTGTTTATGTTATCTTTACGTGTTTCTCGTTTCTCTTATTTTATATAGATTAGACCGTTAGTTTCCCTGTTTGAATGGTTTTACAAATCAAGTAATTTTAGGGCCCTTTATAGCTTGTTCATCGGTGTGAACCAAGACTCCGTGTTAAAGGCCGTGCATTGACCTATAATGGTCTACTTTTATAAATTGTTTTTTGGATGGAGAGTTGTCTCATTGGGACTCACACCACATCTCTATCTACCTTTTTTTATCAAACGGCATTACTTAGTATTTTGTCTTTGTCAGTGATTGAATCAGCACTGCAAAGTGTTGACGTTAGATATTGAATGTCATCAATATGAGATTTCAAACTTTTTTAACATTAATTTTCTTGTTCCTTTTAAATTTATATGCGTTTGGCTTTGATCAATGGCTTCAGTCTCAACATAGCATAGGTATTCTAAAATTAAGAATATAAATGGGGAATTTATCAAGGAGACAACAACCCAACTAAAGAGCAGACAACGGTTGAAGGCTACCAATGGGTCATAACTCACCTAGAAAATCCCACACCCGCATTTGGTCATCAGCTGGACCCTACTTAAAATTGTGTATCAATTCAGTGAAAATGAACGTAATCTAAGCTCTAAAATAAATACTAAAATAATGGAAAAAAACATACAACACTAAGAAAACCTGAGGCTCTTGACTTAGGACGGACGCAAAATGCGGGGGATAGACATGTTTTGTAAGATCGCAACTGTCCCCCTATACCTCTAGTCAATGTAGAATTCAGAAACACATAGCAAAACGCACAGTTAAACTATGTTTAAAATAAGTCGTAGTCCGTTATCCAAATAGGTAACAAAAGAAACTAAGCAAAATGACAACGACACATTTATTAACGAAGGATTACTAGCAGTTACTGACATGTCAGCTCAAGAACTCAATTAAACTCTTTGCGTGCATATGAAAATTAAGCACAATGCCTCCCTTCAGGGATTTAGTAACATACCATCATAAAATATACAGGAAGACTATTACCCGTATCATGCCAACTACTGGTTTTAGAATAAATGTGTGTTTTTCCAATGCTAAGACCCTATGAGAAAATCAATATTAATACCAAAATATGCAGTCCGTAATGACTTAACAAGAGTATTGAAACTATATATGTTCTGAATAAGTCTGTTAAAAGGTTTGGCTAGTTTGTGAGGCGAATGTCGATTTTTTGGTTCTATGTTAAGAATATTACCATAAAGATTGAATGTGAAAAACCCGAACGTGTAAGATGTCTGCATATTTTTTTCACGTCTTTTCACCGATGACAAAATTTAGTAAATGTTTGACTAGTTTGTAATAAATAGAAATAAAGCAAATAACTAAATAACTAAATATTAAGAAGATATAGATATATTGACTACAGAAGGACTGTATTCCCTTCGAAGAATTTGTTTTCACTTTTCTTATTTAAACTGTTTTTCAAAAGTGTTGTCTTTAACGACGATTTGGGGTTGTAAAACACATTGACTACCCATGAGGTTCTTAAGCGATGCGTTTAACACTTGCAATCAATGCTTATAGATATAAGAAATGTGGTATGACTTTGAGATAACTCTCCATCAAAACATCAGGTTCCTTACAAAGGACAGGTTCAAACAAATGCAGCCGGTTTTTAAAAACGTTTTGACATTCATTCTGACCTGAAACAATTGTGCAACATAGCAAGAGATACTACAAAATATAAATGCATGGCTTTACTCAACCAAAATACATACATGTACTATCACAAGTGAACATAAACTAAAAGAATAAATTTCTTATATGACTCAATTAGAATACAAAACGAATTGAAAAAGGGGCGAATACATAAAGGCAACAGTAGTATACTGCTGTGAGATGTTAAATAATTTTAGAAAGAAAACGATGATCTTGAAGAAAATTCCGCCAAATAGAATAGTGTACACAGGTCAATCAAAATAATGTTACTGTAAGGTATACTGTTTCGTGTGAGCCAAGACTTTGTTTTGAGGACCGTACTTTGACTTACAATGGTTTATTTTTATAATGTGTGACTTTGATAGAGAGTTGTCCTATTTGCTCTCATACCACCTGATGGAGAACGGAAATAATTTTTACAAAATATATAGTACGAGAACAGGAGTGTACATTGATAGTCATACTACATTGTACTAAACACATCAAAGCTGGTATATATCATTAGAAGGACGATAAACAACCTAAAATAGGTAAACATTTAATAACAAAAAAGCATAACAAATAGTGGCAACTTGACAAATTAACACGAAAGTTCTCGCAGTAACTGAAAGCTAGTTAAAAGCCAAAGGTAGTTAAAAATCACAAAGCATGCATCACAGACTAAAATGTTCTGATTCAATCAACAACCATGTAAAAAAATAAACAATTTGAAGTTGGACTAATAATAACTTAATCCAATCAAATTTCGTAAAATTGATATAATGATCGATCCATGTCATAATAACAAAGAGGGGTAAACTTGGTAGGGAGGAAAGGACAAATATTTAAGTTCATTTTTCATGAGACAACTCTCCACTAGAGACCAAAATGACACTGAAATTAACAGATACAGGTCGACGTACGGCCTTCAACAATGAGTAAATGCCAATCCGTATAGTCAGCTTTAAAAGGCACCGGAACGACAATGTAAAAAAATTCAAACGAGAAAACTAACGGCTTTATTTATGGACAAAGAATTAACGAAAAACAAATATACAAGACATAAACAAACGACACCACTAAATTACAATCTCCTAACTTAGGACAGGCATATACATACATAATGTGGCGGGATTAAACATGTAAGCGGGATCCCAACTCTCCCCTCACCTCGGACAGTAGTATAACAGTACAACATAGGAACAAACTATAAAAATCAGTTAAAAAGGCTGGACTCATCAGATTGACAAAAATACAAGTGGACGTGGCTTAGTACTTGTACATCCCAACAACAAAAAGACACTATGTTCAGATCTGAGATCGCTCGCAGTTAACTGACAGCTAGGTCAAAGCCATTAATAACTAATAAAGAAATCATGCATCTACAACTAAATTATCAATCCGTACACATCCAACATCCAATGGATTTAGTGTAAAGACGTCATAAACAGTCAGAAAGAAAACATGACCCTGTGCAATGCCAAGATGCAGGTATCGACAAATTGTATATTCATGAATGTGTATATGTATATTACATACTAGTTATATTTAGTTTCCTCTTAATTTACTGATAACAAAATCAATATGTATACCAATAAAAAGAATATCTAATGATCTTATTACAATGTTGAATTGGTAACCTTTTAGAATAAATTTATTTAAAGGAGCGACCAGTTAACCAGGATCATTTCGAACTTTCCAGACAGGGTTTCCAACATTTCTGTAAAAAAACAAATGTTTATATCTATGGAAAAATTGTGTAATTTTTGATTTTATAAAAATGGATAATTACCACGTGAATCACTGTTTACATTTACTCGGAAGAAATTGTTCCGAGTATTCCTTATTTTGATTGGTCAATTTGTTACATGGATACATGACGCTCTTATATATTTCTTTGTTTCGGGATTCGCGGTACATTTGAAATTTTTCATTGAAATTATTTACATGAGTAGCGCTAACCAGGAATTCCGGGTAGTTTTACCCAGGCGTGTCAAGAAGAGTTTTAATTACAGAGTTTTCGACCAACTGGGGATGCAGTCCGATGCACTTAACGCAGAATCAGAGGTTGGTGACGAGCTTGTGCACGGTGCGCCCGGTAGAAATGACAGTATGTCAAAGTTGGATTTTGAAGATCTGAAAGATCGTCTTTCGATTTATATGGATTCCGAGGAGTCGGACACTGATGAGGAAACAAAAGAATTGGTGAGGAAACTCAAGGAAGTTAAGAAGAAGGAGAAAGTAATGAAGAACAAGAAGAGAAAGGTGGAATTACGACAGAAAATAGAGAAGAGAATGAAGGAATTGGAGGAGTTGGAGGAACTCGAGTTAAAAGGGGCTTCTAAGCCGAAGAAGAAGAAATTCGGCAAAAAGGTGGAACAGTCCAAGAAGGGTAAAGATAAAGGTAAAAGCAAAGATACAGATAAAGATAAAGGTAAAGGTAAAGATAAAATAAAGACAAAGACTCAGTTAAAGATAGCAAAGGTGATGAACTTTCTAATTTAAGTATTAAACATTTGAGAAAAGATACAAAGACTAAGAAAATTGTAGATAAACATATGAAGCAAATGCTAGCCACAGAGTCGTGCTCAGAGTCTGATTCTTCTTTAAGTAGTAGTTCAAGTTCTGATAGTAGTACGGGTAGTGGGTCAGAGCCAAATTTTTGGTCTAGTTCTGATTCTGATAGTGAAACTACACATAAAAGGAAAAATAAGCATAAGAAAAAGAAGGTCAGATAGACCCCATGATAAAGTTTAAATTAAGATGAACTGGCCTCAATCTGAGCTTAAATGAGTTTACAAATAG
Organism: Mytilus edulis; assembly: GCA_019925275.1. Taxonomy (NCBI): domain Eukaryota; kingdom Metazoa; phylum Mollusca; class Bivalvia; order Mytilida; family Mytilidae; genus Mytilus; species Mytilus edulis. Next base: position 66,864,031 of record CM034361.1, on the reverse strand, counting down.
AAAGGCTGTGGAGTTTAGACAGCTAACTATGAGTCAGTTTTGTACTGGAGAACTAGAAATTATAAGGCATTGTAAAATTAGTAAAAAAGAAAGAGAAGGTAGATTATCATTATTGAACAAAATTTGTTATTATGCCAGTGAATTTTAATGGTCTGTACTGTTAAATTTTTATGCAGCATGGTTAAAGCTAATTGAAAAAGGTGAAAATGTATGGTCAGATGATACTTCTCTGTTAGAGGTTAGAATGTTAATAGGAAAGAAAGTATTGAATAAAACAGCCAGTAAATATTCAGATAAATCGTCTGAAAAGAATTATGATAGAAAAGTTTGGTATTGTCCTTTGTATCAGAGAAATAAATGTAATATTTCGAAGGATGGACATAATTTGGATATTGCAGGCAAAAGTAGATTTGTCCAGCACATTTGTGCCACATGTTTAAGGGAGGATAAGGCTAAAATGAAACATCCAGAGAGTTCATCGGCTTGTCCTCATATGCCATGACTAGGACTAGAATTAGAAAAAGCTATTAATAGCATTGGAAATTTTAATTCAAAAGTAATAGATACTTTTTATCCTGAATGGTTACTGATAGATTCAAAGAAGGACAAAATGCTGATTGATAAAGGTGAAATTTCTTAGTCAATGGAGGTTTCTAAAATTGATACTTGTACAGTTAATAATGACAATTATATAGAATTTCTAGTAAACGGGTGGTAAATAAATCTTTACCAGTTCAATCAGCTTTGAATTTAAAAATTGATGAATTTTGTCATAAACACAAAAAGATTTGCAGTATTTTGTGGATATTCAGAGAGAAATTAAATTGTCAGGTTTACCGAATTATCAAGGTTGTAGAATACCAGTTTTTTCAAAGTTAAAAGTAGAATTTTTTAGATCTATGTTAGTTGATTATAATGATCACAATTTGGGTTTCCTATTGGTTATACAGCAGGTGATAAAGTACACATCAAAAAGCCGCGTAATCATAGCGGGGCTAGAGATTTTCCAGATTTCATTTTGAAGTATTTCAAAAAGGAGTTAGAATATAAAGCTGTTATTGGGCCTTTAAAAGTGAACCCTTTTATATATTCTTCATTAGTGTTATCTCCTTTAAATTCAGTTCCAAAGAGTACACCAGGTGAAAGAAGGGTAATACTAGATTTGAGTTTTCCTTCTGAAAATTGTATTAATGCAGGTATTGATAAAGATATTTATTTGGGTGAGTCAGTTAACTTGACTTATCCATCTGTAGATGATTTTGTTAATCTTATTAAGTTAAAAGGTAGAAATTGTGGTATTTTTAAGAGAGACTTGAAGCGGGCTTATCGCCAAATTTCAATTGATCCTGGAGATATTAATTTTGTTGGATTTCATTTGAAAAATCACATTTTTGTAGATAGAGTTTTAAGTATGGGACTTAGGTCATCAGCTCATATTTGCAAGAGAGTGACTTCATCTGTAGTTTACATGATGAAGCAGTCTGGTTATTTATTATCAAATTATTTAGATGATTTTGCTGGAGCAGAAAAATCAGTAGGTGCAAATGTTGTATTTGATTTATTAGGTAGACTTTTAGACAGTTGTGGTCTTGAAGAATCAGTGGAGAAGGCGAGCTCTCCACGTATGGTTATGACATTTTTAGGAGTGAAATTTGACACTTCGGAACTTACAATTTCAGTAACAACTGAGAGAGTGGAAGAGATTTTATTGTTGGTAAATACTTGGATAAATTTACTGGTTGCTACAGTCAACTAGTTACAGTCATTATTAGGTAAATTACATTTTGTATCTAACTGTGTAAGACCAGGAAGGCTTTTTGTTTCTAGGTTGCTTACTTGGCTTCGTAGTTTACCAGATGACAAATGTGACCATATTATTCCTTTGTATATAAGGAAAGATTTATTTTGGTTTATCATTTTTTAAAGTCTTACAATGGTGTTTCTATGATGGCTTTAGAGGATTGGTCTCAGCCAGATGAAATATTGGAGACGGATGCTACTTTGAGTGGATGTGGAGGTTGGTTTCTTGAAAAAAGAGAGTTTTTTCATGTTCAATTTCCTTCCTTTTTGATGGATTTGAATTTACATATAAATCAATTTGAATTGATTGCTTTGATGATTTGTGTTAAAGTATGGAGTGTACATTTTGTAAATAGAAAGATTTTAGCGAGATGTGATAATCAATCTATTGTGATGGTTTTGAATTCTGGTTGTACTAGAGATGCATATATGCAATGTTGTTTAAGAGAAATTTTGTTTTATGCTGCAAAGTATAATTTTGAAATTAAGGCTGTTCATTTTCCTGGAGTTGAAAACAGAACAGCAGATATTTGATGGCATTCTGATTCAAGATTTGAAGACTTATTTTATGAATTGTCTGTTGTGAGAATAGGTAAATGTTTTGAGAAATTTGTCTATTCAGGTCTTTTTCAGTTTACTCATGATCGGTAATTTATTGTAGATTTACAGCTGAATTTGTTGAAAGTGGATCAACAGACATCGTGCAAGTCAGCCTTTGCTCATGGCACTTTTGAAAACATTAAAGTTCAGTGGAGGACTTTTTTAACATTTTGTATTTATTTTGGTTTTAAATTTTTACCAGCATCTTTGAATACTGTGTGTTTGTATGCTCAATTTTTTAGCAGGTCTTTTAAATCGGTGCATTCTATTAAAAATTATTTAAATGGAGTAAGATTATTGCATTTATACAATGATTTGGAGTTTCCTTATCTACAAAGTTTTTCGCTAAAACTTACATTGAAAGGTTTACAGAGATTAAATCCTTTTTTACCAAGGAAAGCGCTTCCTATAACTCCTTTGATTTTAAAACAAATTTATGAGTTTATGGATTTGAAGGACACCCAGGATAAAATTTTCTGGAGTTTGTTTTTGTTAGACTTTTTTATGATGAGTAGAAAATCTAATCTTGTTCCAAATTCAGAAAAAGAATTTGATGAAAATAAGCAATTATGTAGAAGGGATATTATTATTGAGAATGATGTTTTAATAATTATTTTGAAATGGTCTAAAACTATTCAGTTTGGACAAAGAAAGTTGAGAATTCCCATTTCTAGTATTCAGGGGAGTATTTAATGTCCGGTTAATGCATACAAGAATATGATCAAAGCTATTCCTGCGGTTAAAAAGGATCCTTCATTTTGTAAAATTAAAATGGGGCGCATTCTACCCATAACTTATAAAGAGTATCAAAATAAGCTTCGATATTTAATACAAAAAACAGGTCGTAACTCTTTATTTTACTCTATTCATAGTTTTAGACGAGGGGGAGCAATATTAGCTTTTGATGCTGAGGTTTCTACGGAATTAATTCAACTTCATGGAGATTGGCATAGTGATGCTTATAAAAAGTATTTAGAATTTACTTTGGAACAGAAACTGCAAGTTTCGCAAATGATGTTGAAGAGTGTTTCCCTGTTAGGTTACTAATTTAAATTGTTTCTTTGTAGAACCAGGAACTTTTCTGATAGTGTCAGACTCAATCGCAAAATATGTGAAGCTTGAGAATGCGGATGTTTTTGCGTTTCGGGGGGCTTCCATTGGAAAAATAACCTATCAGCTTAACAAGAACAAGGGGAGTATTTATGAAGGTTATAAATGTTTAGTTATTCATTGTGGTACCAATGATATTCATATTTTATCTATTGATCAGTTTAAGTCTGCCTATTGTAATTTGATTTCTACTGCTAAGTTGTTGTTTCCTTCTACATGTTCTATAGTTATTGCTTTGTCTGGTATTCTTCCTCGTCCTGTTGATTTTGAGGAAACGGGTCAGAAGATTAAGGATGTTAATATGGCTTTGTTGAATTTATGTTTGAGTTATAAAGTAGAATTCATTCATTCGTATAGATATTTTTTGAAATGTGGAAAGCCAAAGGTGGAGTTATTTGCTTATAAACATGATAAAGATGGTGGTTTACATCTTAATTGTGAAGGTACAAGGCAGTTAAGTTTATATTTTAAAAGAAGGGTTGCTCATTTAATTTAGATAGGTTAACTTGTCATTTGAGATGAATTTCTCAAGTGGAGTTAAAGGATTATATATGGTTGAATTTCATGTTTCAACCATCTTCCTTTGGTTTTTGTTTTAGTTTATGGTTGATATTGTTTCTTCCATACTAAAATTTGGATTATTTTTATTTTATTTTTCTTAATATATATTGGTATAATTTATTTTGTTTGGTTAAGATGTAGTTATGTTTATTTATATTAATATGTACTAATATTTTTATTTTTATATTGCAGGTAAGGGACTCTTTTCAGTGAGTATTCTTCACACTGTTGGGTGCTGTTTCTTTTCATATGAGATATTGTTTCTTGTATGGAGACAAGTTTATGTTCAGGGTTGATATTGTTTCTTCCTTGCTTGCTTTAATTATTTAGTTTTTGCTTGATATTATTTCTTGCATGCTAGATTAACAAGCTTAAATTGTGTGTTGCTTATATGATAGTTAAAATTAATTTGCTTAATTCTTTGTTCAACACAGTTGTTTGTTTATTTTTTGGCGGCCGTTGGCTTGGCGGCTAGCTCATGTGTTTATTCGACCTGTTTGGATGAATATATTTATCATTTCTAATGGCTCTTTAACATTAACTTTACATGTTATATGTGACTGTCAGTGGTATAGTCGAGTGTTTGTCCTGTGCTGTGAAATATATCTGTTTGTCTAGTGTATATAGTGTGCCGTAATAAAATTGAGTAACTTTGATTTCTTTTGTGAGAAGCCTGGTAATTGTGTAATTTTTGATTTTTACCACGTGAATCACTGTTTACATTTACTCGGAAGAAATTGTTCCGAGTATTCCTTATTTTGATTGGTCAATTTTTAACCTGGATACAGGATGCTCTTATATATTTCTTTGTTCGGGATTCGCGGTACATTTGAAATTTTTCATTGAAATTATTTACCCTCCCACCCGCCGCATACAACTGTGTTAGTTATGACTTTTATTGTATTTTATGTACTTATTTATAAGATGTTATATAGATGATTAAAAACCAAATTTTTATATCTATGGAAAAATTTAATAAAGATTTTAATTTATTTATGGTAACGAAATCTCTAGCTTAATAGTTTACTAGTTATACATAGATTACATTCGTTAAAAACAAAAACGTCACAACGGGCATAGTGAACGAGCTGTGAAATATAAACACCGTTAGAGGGTGCCAAAGGAACATCAACATATAAAAATCGAAAATTAACAATAGGGAGCAAAATATCGTCCCTTTTGTCGTAAAAGAGTAGGTCCAGTAAGACCCCTTTTCAACCCCAAATATAGCAGTTTTAAAAAGTTGTGAAAATGTAAACTTTTAGTTATTTTTTGGACAGTAGCTGCTCCATAAATATGGGCTGTTTTTGACATAACAATGCACATACATCGGGTACTAACACCATAAAGTCATGCTAAATTACTGAAATTTTCACAATTCTAGCATTTTAATTAAATTTTAGACGGTTTTCGTAAAAAACGAAAATGGCCGCATTCGTGTTCATCCGTAATATTGAAATGTAAGTTGTATTTTATGATAATACATAATATATATAAAGGTTGAGGATGAACACGGATGCGGCCACTTTCATTTTTGTCAAAAACCATCTGAAAAGTGACATTTTTCGGCATATTTGGTAGATTGTTCATATTTGAGCTTGAATCGGATCGTTTTTAATGACTAAATCAGTTAATGTCTTTCACATCAACTAATTGATTCAAATGATATAGACAGTTAAGTGATTGAAAAGTGGTCAAAATTTTTCGTCAGATGAACCTGAAATTTGAGGCCAAAATCGGTCCTTACCGGACCTAGTCCTTTTACTGTGAAGTTTCTAGTTTTAAACCGAAATATCCAAATCTAGAAAAGGACAGTTATTACCGTTTATATTTGATTTATTTAAAATAAGTTCCTTGGGTTAAATTTCAGCAGTATATTGAAAAAAATCTTGATTATTTAACGAAAAAATTTCATCGAATTTATGGTAAGTATTGTTGAATTTATCAATTAAATGCAATTTCGACGGGTCTTTACTGAGTTTAGTCATAAACTGTGATTCATAACAGTGCAGTTCGTTCTTATGTTGTACTGTTCAACCGCTATGCTAAGTTACGGGAGAGTTGGGATCCCGCTATCACATTTTACCCTGACACATTATGTATGTATGTACCTGTCCTAAGTTAGGGGCTTGTAATTGAGTGGTTTTGTATGTTGATGTTTCTACATTTGAAAATGCCCGTCAGGAATATGACAGTTCTTGTCCATTTGTTTTTTATGTGTTTTGTCATTTAATTTTGCCATGTGATTTGGGACTTTCCGATTTTATTTTCATCTGAGTTCAGTATTTTTGTGATTTAACTTTTTACATCTTTGTTTTTCGTTCATTTTTTGTACAAAAGTTAGTTATTTCATTTGACATTTCAGGCCTTTTATAGCTGACTATAAGGTTTTGGTTTTGTTCATTGTTGAGGGCCGTACTGTGACCTATAGTTGTTAGTTTCTGTGTCAGTTGGTCTCTGATGAAGAATTGTCACATTGGCAATCATAACACATCGTCCTTTTTGAATAAAAAATTTCGATCTGATTGCTACATTAGTATTTCAAATGAACCGTGGTATAGGAAACAAAGAATTCCAGCGCAAAATGTCATCACACATTGTAGGTAATTATTTTGCAATTTGTGTACTTTCAGGACAACTAACCTCTTGAATAGGTATGGATCATTGATCACTGTGTGTAAACGTTTAACGCATAGCACATTAAGATCTTGGGACGTCAATGTCGTTAAAAGCAGCAATTTTCACTACAGCACGTCAAGCAGATTTAATTGGTAAATGACATTAAACTTCTCGGAGAGAATATTGCCCTTTTAAGTAAATACCTAGCTATCCAATAATCACTGTATAAAAGCTGTTATGATACTTAATCCATGATACGTGTGTGATGATTAAAAAATGATATATCAAGGTTTACCTGATTAGAGGTCAATTAAAGTTTTCACGGTATAGGACAAAAATGTTATAAAATAATTAAGATGTGACTTAGCTACTAGAATATGAAACATTCTGGTTCATTTTTCGTTTGAAAAAATGTAAAAATTAACATTTATTTCAAGTTGTGCTAAAACGATTGATTTACAAGTAATTTGTTTTGAATAAAATACATCAGAATGATTATATTTACCTTTTTAATATATAACTTCAAGACTTTATTCCTACCTATTTTGTTGGAATGGAGCCAATTATAATATAGAATACGATCAAAGTTACCTTCTTCAAATGAATAATACGTCTTATGTAAAATTATTTTCCTCCAACATAAGATTGTAAAATCAAGACATGATACATATTGCCGTCTTTTTACAAGAAACGATGATTTCATGTAAGATCGAGTAAGTATTATATTTCTTATACGACAAGGTGTTATGCATGTTATGAAAGCGTATCAATATAAAACCATGGACACGGTTGTAAAATCAGTGATTATGTATTCCTTGCTGGTAAAATATTTTGTATTTGTTCTAGTAATTCAAAACATAAGTCAGTATGTATCAATTGGGTGTTAACTGATAGAACGTTTAGTATATAGAAGAATTGGTATTTATAAGTTGTAATTGGCTTATACTTTGAGATCTGTAAGGTTGGTTCCGTGTGGGTTTTTGTCTTTTGGTATGATGTTTTGTGGTAATAACATCGATCCATTTTACTCTAATTTGTATACTTCTTTAATATCAAGGCGTAAGGGTATGCTGTAATTCTGACTTAATAAGATAGATAGAAGGAGATAATTTAAATGCCGTTTGGTAGGTTTCTGTCAAATCGGTTTCAAGGAGTCAAGTTATAACAAACTAATATATGATTGAAATAGTTATCAAAGGTACCAGGACTATAATTTAATACGCCATACGCATGGTTTCCTGTATCAATATATTGAGAGCCGTTTGACATTTTTATAAATTTCCTGTTTTTTAAACTTTGAATTTTTCAAAAATTAAGGATTTTCCTATCCCAGGCATAGATTACATAGTCGTTTTTAGTACAACTTTTTGGAGTTTTTAGCCCTCAATGCTCTTCAGCTTTTTATTTGTTTGGCTTTATAAATATTTTGATTTGAGCGTCACTGATGAGTCTTATGCAGAAGAAACGCGCGTCTGGCTAATTAAATTATAATCCTGGTACATTTGATAACTATTTACACCACTGGGTCGATGTCACTGCTGGTAGACGTTTCGTCCCAAAGGGTATCACCAGCCCAGTATTCAGAACTTCAGAGTTGACATGAATATCAATTTATTGACATTTTTGTAAATTTCCTGTTTACAAAACTTTATATTTTATCGAAAAAAAACTAAGGATTTTCCTATCCCAGGCATAGATGACCTTAGACGTTTTTTGTTCAACTTTTTCGAATGTTAGGTCCTCAATGCTCCTGAACTATTTGCTTGTTTGGCTTTATAACTATTTTCATCCGAGCGTCACTAATGAGTCTTATGTAGACGAAACGCGCGTATGGCGTACTAAATTATAATCCTGGTACCTTTGATAACTATTAACAGCAAGTTACGATCCCTACTGAATATTCTAAGAAACCATGGAGGGGCAATGAGTATGACAAAGTAATTGAATTTTTGCAGTCTAATAAATGGAATAAAAAACGACCCCTCAATTATGATAACATTGCATCGAATAAATGGGGGTTTATAATTTGATCTTCCTTCCATTTCTGTTATTTTCAAAATAGATATAACTTGTTTGACAAATCAGTTTATGAAGTAAATGCAAAGAATGTATGTATCTTTCTTTTCGAATGCTCAAGATAAACAATGTTATATGAAACTGATTGCATTTTGCGCTGCAAATGTGTGCGCTTATTCTATAAGTCTACGAAACTCCCCGAAACCATCAAACAAAAACATGCTTATTCAGAAATAGTCTAAGTCAGTTAAAACATATAATATAATTGCATAAACAGTAAAGGAGTAAGTAAAATTTATTAATATGTCTTTTAACAATTGGAAAGGAAATACTATAAACGGATGTTTGCAGGGATAATAAACAAATAGACAAAAAGTCAGGTATACATAAACCACATGCAAAACAACCAAGACGTTCAGGAAATTTTTAGCATCGAATCATTTTACGTAAATAAATGTTTCAATGATAAATAAAAAGTTTAAAACATGGACGTCCAAAAAGATTAAAACTCCATAAAATACTTTTATCCAGCGTGCATGTTTTTTGTTAAGTAAAAGAAAGGATCCATAAATATTAAGAAAATCAATATCAATTTGTTAATTTTGTAGTAAGTGTGGATGTTACAGCTTATTTATTTATAACCATGTAACAGAAAACAGATTACAAATGTGCTTATTGGTAATCAAAACTCATCTTCTCATTTTTATATAAACACAACTATTTGCTATAAAAAGAAATTGATGAATGAAATTTGAAATGAAATATATTCAAAATTATTCACACTTTTTTATTTGGGCGATACTGGTGATTTGTTTCTTAACGCAACACGCGTGTATAGATTACAAAATGGAGGTCATAGTATCTATAATCATCTAATTCACTTAATGACAGTGTGTGGTATGGGTTTTAAAGATTTCCGTCTAGGTTCACAGTTTGACAGTGTAATTATGCATGTTAAGACTATAAATAGCGTTCAAAACTTAACAGTTTGAGAATCTAATGACATCTAATGACATTGAAAATATGCATTAAATACTTTGCACTTTACAAAAAAAATGCGATATAACAGATACTTTTGAATTTGAAACAAATTGACTTACAAAGCACGTAATCAACGTCGGGTGTTCAAACCCCATCACAAATTTCCGAAACGATTATTGAATCAAATTCAATAAAATCAAATGGGAATTGAAGAAATTATCCGAAAATAGTCATAACTTTGTAAATGTTTGATTTACTTTAAGCTTGTATAATATTTTTAATCTAAATTGTATTTAAAATCAACCATGATGGTAAATATCTTAAAACTTCTGTGATGAATGTCGGTACATTTCCTTCTTCTTTTTCTTATTCAAAAGATTATTTTTTCAATCTAAGTTAACAAAGTAGTCGTACACCCAAATATTGGAGTAATTTTCTTTGATATTTCAAACAATATTAAGAGGGTAGACCATGGTCAAGGAGGATAACTCTTAAAATTATCCATATGTTTGTGTAAATCATTTTTATAAATATACAGTAAGCTTCTAAGGTACATAGATTATTTCCAAATGAATCTTTTCCTGGTAATTACTTAATGACATTGTTAAATTGACTTTTACAAACGCATGACTAATTGAAAGATTTATACTCATGTACCAAGTAGACCTTAATACCTAGGGAAAAACATTAAAGCTATGATGCATTTTAGATAAAATTGGCTAAAAGATTGCGCATTTCAACAATCAATGTCATTTCAGTGAAACTGGGAGCCAAATCATTGATAAATTAAAAAGGCAAGGAACCAGAGCTTTGGTTGTTGGAGATACATTCCTTACCTTAGATTATTTCGAAAATATTCGTTATCATAAATTGCATGAATTGTAAGAATAAAGTTTTATAATAATTTATATTACAAGGTAAGCATGCAGGTATTTCTGTATTTCTGTGTGGACATTTTTCAGAGTGTATATCAATAAACAGAGGGATAAAAGATAACAGATGGGCATTCAAACTCATAATTCGATAATAAACTGACAACACCATGGCTAAATTGAAAAAGAAAAGCAATTGTACACAAGATAGAAAAAGACTAAGCAACACGAACCCCACCATAAACTGGGATGAACTTTGGACCACCTCGGCTTCAAACACGACAAGTAATGAGCAGTCCTGTTTTTATATCATAACAAACAGAAAGAAAAGACAACCACATGCACAGATATTTCTTTAAATTATGAAAGAGCGAAGCAGTCCCGAGCATTTTAGAAAGCTCAAACTTGTAACAGCTTAACTTTAGACTGTCTTCTATTTTACGTTCTATGCAATGCAATTGTATACTTGAACGCGTATGTTTAATTTTATATTTTCCAGGCGAATACAATTATCTTTAAGACGTTGAGGAAGTATTAAATTATCAATTCGATTAAATCATAATCATTACTGTAGAAAGAAGTGTTTTTTTTTCAAAATTACTCCTTATGTAGTGGAGACTTTTGATTTTCGTAATCTGTCACCTCACCTCACCTATCCTCTTCATGCCGGTCGGCATTTAAGGCCCTGATACATGTTTTTTTCCATTTCACACGGTCTTTTGCTGCTGTTCGTGCTGTAGCCCAACTGTATCATCCAAGTGATGTTCGTTCTGTCTCTACAGTCCGTCTCCAGGTGGTTTTGGGACGTCCAACTTTCCTTTTTTCCTCTGGTTTCCATGTCAGTGCAACTGAACATATACTGTTGATATCCATCCTAAGTACATGGCCAATCCATCTCCAACGCCGTTCCGTTATATCATCACTTAGCTTCTTTGTTCCAGCTCTGATGTGGAGGTTTTCATTTGATATTGTATTGGACCATCTTATTTTCAATATCTGTCTCAGACATCTATTTTGAAAGGTGTTTAATTTCTTTTTGTCTTGTTCAGTTGTTTTCCAGGTTTCACATCCATACAGTACGACTGATATGACTAAGCTGTTAAATAATCTGACCTTTTTTTTAAATGACTGTACTGATGAACTCCATATTTTTTCTTAAACTGCTGAATTTGCCTTAAGCTTTTTTGAACCTATTGTCCATGTCATTGTCACAGCCACCTTTTGATGTTACTATTTCTCCTAGGTAAGTGTAGGTATTACATCCTCTAGGTATTTCTCATTTAACTTCACAGGGTTGTTATTTGTGGTGTTCACCCGCATTACTTTGGTTTGGATGTGTTTATCTTTAATCCTATTTTGCTGAAATTTTCTTGAAGTTTACTTGTTTTCAGCTGTATATGTTGGAATTTGGAAGATAGTAGTACTAGGTCATCCGCAAAATCATGAAGGTCTTCTAGATTGGTGGTAAATTTCCATCTTATTCCTGTTTCATGGTCTTTTATTGTTTGCTTCATGACATAGTCAATGGCAAACAGAAATAAAAGCCAGACATCATGCATCCTTGTTTTACTTCTATTTTTACTTTGAACCATTCTGATTGTATTCCATCGTCTGTGACTGCACACTCAAATGAATCGTAAAAGAGTTACTGTGATGAGTTTGTCTGGGATGTGATAAGCTTTTTAAGATGGACCATAAGAATTCGCTGTGTATGGAATCAAACGCCTTTTCGAAGTCTACAAAGTTGATGTATAAATTCCTTCCTGTATTCTTTGGATGATAATTTCAGTTAATACCTTACTTGACACAGAAAGTAGTGTTATGCCTCTGTAGTTATCGCAACTTGTTCGATCTCCTTTCTTTACAATTTTAACAATAAGACCTTTACTCCACTCCTTTGGTATTTCAATTCCAATCCATATCATATTGTAGATCTTTAGCAAATACTTAGTGGTTGTTATTGTATCTGCTTTAAGTATCTCAGCTGTTATGCCATCTATGCCTCTGACTTCATTTAAGGCCAATATTTCTATGTTGTATCTGTCCGTGTCCCTCTTCACTTCTGCAGTTTAACCTGTTGCATAGATAGTTCTTACATTCCAACTGCCTAGAGGTATATTATCTTTTGGTGTACACAAGGGTGTCAGCTTGTGAATTTCCCGTGGGCTTTCATCCACCAGCGTCATGTCCCTTAAACCATGTTGTGCAGCAGAGGTGTTATTCTCATGCTGATTTCTTAATGTATCTTGGGTTTCCGTAATCATCATTTTTTTACTCTGCCTTGTGCTTAGCCATACGAGAAAACCTACTACCTGTAGGATGGAGTTTTGTTGTCTAGGTTTTCCTTCCCATAGACGATTGCCTGCCATGGCTTACGACTTCCATCTTCCCGGCTTTTCTTTTCTGGGTCTGCTTCCATAGCCTTTGATTTTCCCAAAACTACCCACAAGGCATTGGTACTATTTACCCATAATTGGGACAAGGTTGATGAGTGCAAGGACATATCCACACGCCGATGGGTCTTCACACTGCATCTCTAGGGCCCTCGCTGCTCCGAGATCCTCTACAATAATGACTAGGATGCTAGATCCTAGTTACCATGTGCTGTCGCGGGGAGGCATTGTAGAAGTCTTGAATAGTGTAGAGGCTATGTACTGACAGAAAGACTTACGAACTCGGCTTTCTATTCACCTGCAAAGCAGGTAAGCCAGTGGTGATAAAGGGCCTATGGCCCTAACCACACTAGACGCATACACAATCTTGTGGTACATGTAGACCACCAGCACACTTCGTAATCTGTAACATTTCTAATTTTGTAATACTTCATTTTCTTCTTTGTTCTCATAAATTTGAAATGAAATTATGTTAAACAAAACTAAGATTAGTATAATACATGTACTAAATGATTCATATAACAATTGTTCTATTTCGAGCAATATGGTTGTCCTCTGTTTATGTGGTTCATAAGTGTTTCTCGTATTTATATAGATGATACCGTTGTTTTTCCCGTCTGAATAGTTTTACACTTGTAATTTTGGGGGCTCTTTATATCTTGCTGTTCGGTATGCTACAATGCTCCGTGTTGAAGGCCGTACCTTGACCTATAATGGTTTACTTTTAAATAAAAAGTGTTACTTGAATGGAGAGGTGTCTCATTGACACTCATCCCACATCTTCCTATAACCAATAATATTGGAAAAAGTGTTTATTCAAAACGATATAAATATTTTCTCAAAACTTCAGAGGTTTTGTTCGACTAGTACAGTTCTGATAAGAACTCGTAGAATGTAGAAAATTCGTATCAAAGTTGTTTTGGGAGCATTGTATACCTATCTCCATTTTGATTAAAATTAAACTTGGCACATTATAAGACTAACATGACAATTTGTCTATAATTGGCACAGTAAGTCAATGTAAGCAGATAGATGTGACGATAAATAATGTATTATCTAGAGTTATAATTCCAAACCCTACAAATTTCCAAATAAAATAAATCAGTCGTCAATGTCATTCATTATATGTCTTAAACTGTTGCGCTTCGAATATTATGTATGGTCGAAACATGCATCAATAAATTGTAAAACTATCAAGCATAAAATAATATTAATAAAAAACATGTTCCACACGCTGTCATTCCTAATAAACAAACTCAATATAGATACCAGGGTTTCACCTTTGTACATCATGAACATACGGCCTTTAAGAATGCGCAAAGCCCCTTTTGCACAGTCAGCTATACAATGACACCCCAATAACAATGATATTATAGGATTAAACACATTTTTTTCTAGAGGTTATTGATGTGTAATCCGGGGCGATTAACTCACACAAACTGAATAAAAGTCCGAAGTTTGTGAGTAAGAGACCCGGTTTACACATCAATAACCTCTAGAAAAAATGTTTAATCCTTATAATTCTTTAGCCGAATATTCACGATTTTTAATTAACTTGTTTTGTGTAATGGCTTCTGTATTTAACAGCAAATGCCGCACAAATTGACAGGTCGTAACTAAGACGATTGGTCGCCATATTATATTTCTAAAATCCATAAATGTTCGATAAATGCATCAGAATCTAAAATGAAATAGCACCTACCCCAAAAAACTTCATTTTAATGTAATATTTTCCGAATTTGAAGCGTACAAGTAACGAAATACTCTTTCCATTGAAATTTTCATTCGTATGACATTGTGTTTTGCCATGACGTAATTTCACTAATTCATGCATGAAATGTATCGGAATTTTATTTAATTTTGAATTTTATACATTTTTTTAGCTTTAATGCATTATTTCGGTTTTGTTATATATGCATTATAATAGAAACAACTGTTGTGTATTCGATTTTTAATCTCAATATGCTGAAAATCCCCGGTTTCCTGCATGCATGTGTATCGCGCATGAAGAAGTTACGAAATAGTTTCGGAAACATGGTTTATCGAAATGAAAACCCAAGACAAAAATTCTAATTGACCAATCCAATTCAAGTATTTATAGATATGCAAATTATATAAAAATTATATCATTATTCAATATGCCAATTCTGAACAAATGTTCTCAAGCAAAGCTTCTGCATTAGTCTTTTTTTATTATACCTCAGTTATCATTTTCTATATAAAATAAGTACACCCCGACATGTATTGTGTGCTGTCTTTTTCGGTATAATTAAACACTTACTGACTGGAAATTCGTGTAACAGTAAGTTACGTGCTCGATCGGATAAAACTATTACCCTCGGGTACGACTATGGGCAATAATTTAACCTCGGATACATAAACTTATTTTTTTTCTCAAACCGAGTCAATAACACGAGTTGCCACACCCTAGCACGATTGGCGTGATGTTCAGTTTTTTATGGTAAAGGGAGCAGGAAGCGGAGGTGCTTTAAAAAACCACTCACCTTTGGTACAAATGTTAAATATGAAAACAACATGAAATATATTTGGTGTTTTATATGATATGCATTAAAATTGCTCAAGGCGAATTGAACAAAGGGTTTTTTCATTTTGTTATTATAATATCAAGGTATTTAATAATTGAGAGAAGAAATTGGAACTACAGATAATATGATATTATAAGATAATAATAAATATTTTATTTGGTAGTCATGATGGTTCAGTAACTGAATTATATCAACTTTATAACGTTTCTTGATAGACTTCATAAAATAACGAAATGTGTTTCAATGTTTCTAGATTATATTCTGAAATAAAATGAATTCAATTTATACATTAACATATTTTTTGTTTAGATATTAGATATACGTATTTGAGATTTTAAGAAGAAACTTGATATCAGCAAATATTTGGAAACAGCATTTCTAAACTTATAAAAAGAATCAAGAAAATAATTTGGAGATAAGTGGATTGTATTTTAAGCCCCGACGACGTCAGTTGGTGATTTGATGGTCGCGATTTAGTTCACCAATTGATGCCGACGGAGCTTAAACGCAATATTGGTGTTCTTTTTAATGCAACTGATAGAAAACAACTTTAAAACATACAAAAGTCATTTAAAATCTGTAATACGTCATCTGCGCTTGCGCGTTAGTTTTCATAGCATCAATTGTTAATTGATGCAATGAAATTAGTGACGTTTTCTCATCAAACTGAACGTTACAAACGATGTTGCATTAAATTTTCAAAATGAATAATTTGAGTTATGTGTAGGTATTATTGCTCGGTGATTGCTATGCCCTAGTAGACATGTTTTATCAGTTATTTTCTTAAAATGACAACTTCTATAGTTAAAAGATTCTCGACTAAGATTAGAATCTCAGTAAACACACTTTTACATAGCTTATTTTTTTTATTTAATGGATTATTATCTTAGGTGTTTTTTTTGTTTTTTGTTTTTTGTTTTTTTGTTGGTTTTTGTGGCGTTATTTAATCAAAGGAGCTATTATTTATAGTTCGACACAGCGTATTTTTTTCTATCTTTTGTTGCGTTTATTGCATGTACTTGCGTGCTTTTTTATTTTTGCGATTTTTCATCACATAAACTAATATTTATTTTGGTACAATAGTATTTGATCTATCCTGTGTTGTGTTTGTTGCATGGTTTTTATACTGGTCTGGATAAAACTCAAGATGTAATACGTTAATATCATGTTTCCTCTATGAATCAAGCATATAGTGAAAAATAAGTGTTTAAGTTGGATTTGGCTTTCCTTCCATAATTGTTTGTCCTACTTTATCTGACCGTCATATAAAATGGTGACTTATTTATTATTGATATTTTAGGTCAGGAAAAGTGAAATGAGGCGTTAGACAAATTTCAACCTGGACGACTTATAAAGATAATATATGTCCACGGCACGTACTCTTCTTTGAGACGTGAATTAAGCACCGACACTATCATTTTAGTTTTTGTGAGTTAAGCTTAAATAAAACTTTGAATTCGTTGAAAGATTAAAATAGTTGTTCACCTAAACAAACGAAATCTACGAAAATTGATAATCAATGAATAATACTAGATCCACAAAATGAATCTTTTAGACATTTTTGATATAATAAGTGGCTCTATTGTAACAAAATAGGTTGAGGGTTGAGATATCAAAAACCATGTTTAACCCCCGCGCATATTTGTGCTGTATCAAGTCAGGAATCTCTAGGTCTTGTATTTCTAATAATTATTTTTTTCATTTTGGTTAAATTATATATTTCAGATTTAAGTGTGGCGTCCGTTATGTCAGATAAAGTATACATTTTTTAGTAGTGACCCGCTAACGCTGTGTTGATGAACCATGTGTTGTTTTTGTTGGTTTCTGCTCTTGTTGTCTCTGTGAAGCATGTCCCGATTCCAGTATCATTTTAAACATATTTCTATAGAGATACTAGATATCTAGAAGTTGATATAATAATAGAATATCAAATACATTGTATTCTACGCAAATTACTTATTTTTTGTTTGTATAGCTGAAATGAATGTTTATTTTTACGTTTTCCAAAACAAGGTTTGCACCAGAACGTTCCTATAGCTTACACTTATCACCTGCCATTGCACGTCCCCCCCCCAAAAAAAAACTTCTTTTATCCTGTTATTACTGTTTAATTTCTGCTCAAAAGGAAGTAAAATCACAAAAACCTAGGTATTTTGGGAAAATATAGAAAATACCAAATCAGGGAAATTAGTGTAAGAACTTTGGCTATAAAAAACCAACATGTGTTCCTTTGAGTACATGAAAACTTTCCGATAGACGTACATCATGGAATAACAGTGAATTACACCAAAAAATGAAGATAACATATTAGAAATTTTGCCTACTAAATGAACAAATTAGCTATTGTGACGCATAGGCAACACCATCAGCACTGTGACAAACGCAACGCAAACAATGCTATATAAGCATATAGCTTCCTTTTGTTTGTCATGGAATATCTGTCCTATTCGGCTTTTAAAGTTTTAACAGAGTGACATGTAGATGGTATATTTTGAAGATGTTGTAGATAAGTTGTTTTATGAAATTTAATACCATTCATTTATATCTTTATAATTTTATTATATATGCTTTAGTGTTTTTGTTTTCATGTTGTTTGTTTTCAAATTTGTTTACGATTTGGTCCTTATTGATCCTGCCTTATATTACAGGTATTTTATTTCTTTTCTTATTATGTATGTAAAAATTATTTTATTTAAATGATTTTTAGTTTAAAGTAAATATATTCCCGGGATTTTTTGTTTATACACAGTTTTGAATTAGAAGAAAACCCGACATGGTTAGAAAATACAAGTTATTTAAGAAATAACTCATGGAAGTCATAGATTTGTTGGAAATTTACACATGGCCTGGGCCGTGATATTCAAATTTTATCCTGAGCGTTAGCTTGCATTAATTATTTCGTGATTAACCGCTAGAAAAAAATCTGTTTAATTCTTTTAATTCTGAAACCCAACATATGCCATTTTTAATTTGCATGTTTTTTCGTAAGCCACCGTCATATCCATAGTTGACATTTCGTAACTAAGGAGACGCCATGTTGTCTTGTTGAAATCACTAGATATGAAAATAATGCAATAGAATAGAAAAAAAACTACCTCCTAAATAAGGCAACAGTAGTATACCGCTGTTCAAACTCATAAATCCATGGACAAAAAACAAAATCGGGGTAACAAACTGAAACTGACGGAAACGCAAAAATATAAGAGGAGAACAACGACACAACACTACAATGTAACTAACACACACAGAAACGGACCAAGCATCAAACAAAATCCCACGAGAATAACAAATATAACATCAAAACCAAATACATGAATTTGGGATAGACAAGTACCGTGACACTCCTTATTGCAATGTCAATTTACACTCAAAAATAAGAGAAAACAAACGACGCAACGTTAAATTGTAACACACACAGAAACGAACTATAATGTAACAATGGCCATACTCCTGACTTGGTACAGGACATTTTTATAGGAAAAAATGGTGGGTTGAACCTGGTTTTGTGGCATGCCAAACCTCGCACTTTAATGGCAATGTTAAATATAACATAGAAATGACAACATAATATTACAGGACTACAATACAAATAAATAGGAAAACGTATTAGACAAAGAAACACATGATTAATGAATAACAAAAAGCATCAGGTTTAAAATTTAATACGCCAAAAACGCGCCTCGTCCACATAAGACTCACCAGTGACGCCCAGATATAAAAGATCGAAAGCGAAAAAAAGTACAAAGTTGTACAGCACTGAAGATCAAAAGTTGAAAAAGGTTGTGTCAAATACGGCTAAGTTTGTATGCTTGGGATAAGAACATCCTAATTATTTAGAACAATTAATGCTATTAAAAACAGTAAATTTTATCAAATGAATATAACAGATATACATAATGAAACTGAAGTATTAACTCATTACATAAAACAAACACGAATACATAATGAATGACCAACACAGAATAGACACACCCGACTCAGTCCAGGCCTCAACGCAGTAAATTATGAAAATGACGTCACATTCGACGGTGAAAAGGCATTAAAAATTACGTAACATACGATGGTGAAAAGGCATTAAAAATTTGAATATATGAAATTTCTGAAACAGCAGAAAAATTACGTCTCATATGAAAAACTATATCTCAAAAGTAAGATAGAATTAGGATTGATTAAAGATTAAAATAGAACTAAATACTGATATTGCATTTAAACACAATGCATATTGCAATACTTATTAATAGCAATTAACTATAATATATATATATGTGCAGTTTGTTATGAATCCAACTTCAAACTTAAATTATCGTACAGATTATGTTGACCAAAATTAAATCTAATAAATGACGGCGGTGATAAATTTTTCTTTCCATAACACATAAATATAATAGAAAAGACGTCAACACATTTGACAAAATCCGATGAGAATTACAAATATAACATTAAACATTTAAACTAAATACATGAGTTTTGGATAGACAAGTACCGTAACACGTCTTATAGTAATGCGAATTCACACTCAGCAAAACAGTCACAATCGGGAATAAGTCACGTTTGGTAATTAAAAAATTAGACGACATAATGACAAACCACAATCTACTATGTGGTAAAAATGTCCTTAGCTAGTTTGGTTAAACACACATCGTATGGATCCACCAATTCGTGATGGTGTCCATAAAATTTACGGAGTGTCAATTTTAATCTGTCCTCCTCATAACTTTGTTGGAGAAGTTTCTGCGTAAGTAGCATACTCCTGTATATGAAGTCCGTATAGTGTGAACAAGCACGTGAATAACGTATCAATTGTGATGTGTAAACACCATACGAAGGGGCAGATGGTATGTTACTGCTGAGAAATGGGAAATTGATAATAGGGAAGTTGAAATCGTCCCGTTTTTCATAGATTTTCGTGAGAAGTCGTCCATCTACGTCAATATTGAGGAAAAGATCAAGGTATGAAGCAGTCCTTCTAGTATCAGTAGTATCCTTAATTTCAAGTTCACTGGGATATATGAGATGTAAGTATTGGCTGAAGTATGGGTTATTCAATGATAGAACATCATCAATATATCGGAAAGTAAAATCAAAGAATTTCGCAAGGTGCTTTTTTTTTGTCTTTTAGAAGGTTTTGAATGAACTCTGCCTCATACGAGTACAAAAACAAATCAGCCAGCAGGGGTGCACAATTAGTACCCATTGGAATACCGATTGTCTGTTGAAATATAAATCCTCCAAACTCAACAAATATATTGTCGATCAAAAAGTCCAGCATTTTGATAATATCATCTTTAGTATATTTTCTGGAAGATTCAGTGTGATTCTTCACAAAATATGAATTATTGTAACCCAAAACAAGAAATTTGTATCTACGATTCCCATTTTTATAGAAAAAGCTCTGTTTTATGAGATGGTGAAGTCGATCTTTCAACTGAGCATGGGGAATAGTAGTATATAGCGTAGAAAAATCAAAAGTTTTTATGTTGCTGCAAAATTGCAAAGATTGTGATCGAAGGTTAAGCAGTAGATCTTTGGAATTTTTGAGAATCCACATCTGGTTAACACCACTGGTAGAATATATCTCCTCACAATATTTTTGAAGCCCATCTTTAACTGTAGAAAGAATATAGTAGTCAGTACTTTAGACAGATGTTTAGTCGAACATTTTGAAGAACCAGATTTGTATCGTTCTTTATATGGAGTTTTGTGTAATTTAGGTATCCAGTATAATGAGGGCAAGTTTTCTTCGTTTTCTTTGATGTTGATACCAAAAGAAAGAAGGACAGATTTATGATTTTGTAAAATTTCGTCCTTGGTAAATGATGTTAAAGAATATGTAGGATTACCAGTAGTTTTATCAATTCCAAGCTCTGTAGTGAGACATTGCAAATAATGTTTTTTACATATGAAGACAATATTATTGGAGGCTTTATCTGCTGGAACAACGACATATTTGTCATGCAAAGAGGATAAAGCATCCACAACCTCCGGATTCTTGAAAGGGTTAGAAAGTCTAGTACTCATATTACATCGTAGTTTATGTATGCGCCTCTGAATGCATGATCGAATAGCCTTGATCCATTCAGACAAAGTGTCCAGTTCTGGTTCGTCTGGTTCGCGCTTTACCCATTTTCTTGCATAGTCCTCAACTGCATCCATCAGTAACTTGAAATTCTTTTTCCAGTTAATGGGCTAGGGAATTCTATATTTTGGTCCCTTGGCTAACAACTCTCTTAGTTGTTCATTGGTAACGATGCCAAGGTCACCAGTAATGATATGACCAGCTGGATTGTAATTGTATTGTGACGATGTACATGAGCAATCCGGAGGCTTGGATTTTGTATCTTTGAGGTTAAAAGCCTCTAAAACTCTCTTGTGGTTGAAAATCTTGGATGCAATAGACTTGGTGTAAGTATAAGAAATAACAGGTGTAGCTTTATTTTTGAAGTAATCAGGTATAGTTTTTTGTACAGATTTTTGATGGAAAATATTGCTAATATTTATAGCATCTAAACCTTTTTGGCGAATTCTACCTTAAAAAAATAACGTTTTTCCTCACTGATGGATGAAGTGGATACGGGTTTGAATAGTCTATGGTTAGCAATGTCCATGATAATTGAAACTAATCTATACAAAACAGAACGAGAATCAGTAACGGAAGTATTTTTGGCATCTTGAAATAGTGAAGAAAGTTTTAACAATGGAATGGAGTATAATTTAGTTCTAATGTGATGAATTCCTAAAGGTTTTTGAACAGACGTTAATAGACTATCAATTGTCACGGTGTGTACAGCAGGTGGTATATATTTTCTGTGACCATGACTTCTATTTCGTCGAGCAGAAGTATTAAATAATTGTAATGTATTGACGGTACTACACCTGGGACTAGACAAAATACCTTCACCATCAATTTTGTCATTGCATCCATAGGGAATGGCTGTTCCCAACTCTCTTATCCAAAAATCCAATTTAATAAAATATTATACGAATTTCCATTGTTTATTTACGTTACGGAAAACCTTCAACTCTAGCATTTTTATTTGCATGAGGACATGTTTTGAAATGACTTGAACGCGCAATAAACATTAATAGAATTTCTCGGAATTTTATTTTATTTTGATTTTGTTGATTTCTCCGAGCTCTTGTGCATTAATTATTTTTGTTATGTATCCGAATAAGAATAAAACTTGTTTTTATCTTTTTTTAATTGCAATTTTTAAAACAAACAAATCGACAAAGCCTTTACAAATGGGTTTCAATACATGTGGATTTACGTGGGAGGTATATTGTAACATCCAGTTTATGTATATCTCAGAGTCTGTGCTAAGTAAAGATATATCGAGAATTTTATCACAGTGTTCTTTACAAAGCGAAAGAAGCACGTCATATTAGAATACACCATTATAAACACCATTCCATTTTAAATATTCTTATCATGGTTAGAAAATACATAAAATAACATCGTCACAAACTCAATCTAAATTTTATATTCGTGTACGTGTCTACCAAAAACAAATGCATTCTATTTTTACAAAATTTACATGTGATAACAATATCACAAAAAATCTTTCATTTTTTTGTGGCGGTGATACATTCGTGTGACGCGCAGTTTATTATTTATTTTATGTGTCCTTGTCTACTGTCGTAAATTCATGGGAAGTGTTCATAGTTATTCTCTTCTTTACATGCTGTAATGTACTATTATAATATTTATTTATGCATTCTCTTGTAGTTGATGTGTTTCCCTCAGTATTGGTTTAGTGACCCGGATTTGTTTTCGCTAAATCGATGTATGACTATTGTACAGGGCTATAGTACTGTTGCCTTTATTTACTACGTCAAAACATTGCTTGACACGTTATCAATCGTACATGTATAACCTTGAATACATTAATATTTATTGATTATTCCAAATGTGTCATAAATTGAGTATCATATCACACAGGAAGCATTGCCTAGGTATGATGAATGAGTAGATTTTGTTTAAATATAGATGATACTCAGTTTATGACACATATTTGTATATATTAGGACCGTATTGGGATTGTTGAAATCACTGTTATATCTACTTATACAGGTCTTTGCAACTTTCCGAGCGAACTTGTTGGTAGATCATATGAAATAGGTTCTGGCGACATAACTACATTTTCCGAGACGCAGTGGCTTGCTCAAGGTGAAACAATAGACGGAAGTCTAACGACCACAAAAGCCTTCGATTGCATAGAAAGGAATGATGGTTTTTACCTTATTGAGTAAGATACAAAATAATTGTTTTATTTTTATAACCAGAATAACAAAACATCCATGTCGCGTATTTTGTTTACCGTAAAAGTTAATAAGCGACAGTCTTTTTATTTTTGCATGTGATAATGAAAGCACGAGTTTGTTTTGTTTCTATGGTTTTTTTATCTGTATTGTTTGAAGAAGTTTTTCACTAATTACATCCTTTAAACAAGTTTTTATTTATATTTATATGCCATTTTTTATATATATGTGAGTTATCATAAACTGAAAATGAAATAGGCTTCATTTTCAATTTTTTGATTTCTTTATTTTCAAACTCAGTTTACTGAAGTGGTGCCATTTTACTAATTAGATGCACTTTTTTTGTAGCTTCGGGTCTATTTTTGTTTGCTTTAAATTCTTTTTAACTGACAGCTCAACACCACAAGCTTATGTTATGGGACAAATATCATCTAACACAGGTATGTTGAATAGTAATACAGTATAAGTCACTTATATCATGTATATGCTGTCAATCATAATGTTCGAAGGTTTAACATAATTATTTGGAATTTCACTTTACATTATATTTTTTTAGCAAATGAATGCATTTTTTCTCCGGTTTTCCATTTATTAGAAAAACAATACAGCAAAGCAAAAACCATTTTTTCCAAGTTTTCAGTCGGTTCAAAGCAATAAGAAAATAACAATACATGAGATTTGAAATTCGTACCTGTTTTTCTTATATATATAGCTGCATTGTATATTACTTGTAACGATTTTGTGTTAGTGTTTGATAAGTATATACATGTGTGTTTGTCTTATGCATTCAGATCAGTATATGTTGATACTTGTTCCAAAACATATTTTAATTTCTATCCACAGGTAATCCTACATTATGTGATGTGTGTGCGAACATGTTATCTGAGCCTTCTACATACTTGTTTCGTGGTAAGTGAAATGCATGATTTTTTTTGTTGTGTGTATTTCTATTTGAAACCATCTGATGAGTTTCAACTGATTTTCATTGTTCGTTTTTATGATGTACTGTTAAACCACTGTCCCAGGTTAGGAGGGGGATCCCGAAAACATGTTTAACCCCGCCATATTCTGTATGTATGTGCCTGTCCCAAGTCAGGAGCCTGTACTTCATTGGTAGTCGTTTGTTGCTGTGTTACTTATTTATTTTCGATTCAATATTTTGTACAATAAATAGGCTGTTAATTTTTCATTTCTCGTTTAAATTGTTTTACATTTGTGATTTCGGGGTCTTGTATACCTGACTATGCGGTATGGTCTTTGTTCATTGTTGAAGGACGTACGGTGACCTGCAGTTGTTAATTTCTGTGTCACTAAGTCCCTTGTGAAGAGTTGTCTTATTGGCAATCATACCACATCTTCTTTTTTTAAATCATATCTAAAACATTGTATTTTTAAGCAAATAATTTTATCGGGCTTTTATTTCCACAGAAAATGAAACAAAATGTTAACCAGTATAAAATTAAATATAGTTTTTTTTATTACTCACCTGGGGCAAAAGGTCAAATTAGCAACTGTTTTCTCCGCCTAATCTACAAGGCAAATGCGGGTAATTGAAACCAAATTTGGCACAATTTATCTTTTGGGTATATGGTTAGATACAATGTGCCAAATGATCCCTTCTACTAACCAACCCCTTGGCGATCAAAGTTGCTCCGTTGGGGTATGCAGATCCTACTCCACATATATCACCCGTCGTGTTTCTTATGTATGTACAAATCTTGAGAAAAAAAATGTGTTTGTTGATTGCAGTGGTTAATAAGGCGTTCTAATTCCTATCTATATGGACCATTGTCACATAAGAAATTTTCTTTTCATAAGTTTTATCAATAGCGTGTATATTATATAAATCTTTTTTTCAAAATGATAACTTCTTCATGTTAAAATCAACGATAATTTATAATCAAACTCGAAGCCTATAATTAAATGGACTTCTAGTTTATTTTTACTCAATTTTATGAAAGCATACTGTAATTTTTTTTTTTTTTTTTGCTTTAAATGTCCTGGAGAAAGTTAAGAATATGGCAGTTGTTATCTAATAGTTTGTTTCTATGTATGTTGCATTGTCGATTGACTATCTTCACTGTTTCTGTTGTTTCTTGGTTTTCCTTTTATAGTTGATGTGTTTCCCTTGGTTTTATTGTGTACCCGGATTTATTTTATCTCCATCGATTTATGACTTTTGAACAGCGGTATATTAGTGTTTGACTTTAATTCGTTTGTGGATTTCTTTTCTGAAATTACCAGTAAAATTATCTGAATAGCATGTATGGTATTTTTCATTATAATGAAAAGTATATACCATGTAATAGGCATTCGGCTTTATAAAAATTAAAAACAAAAGTTATCATAATAAGTTATCTCATAGCAGTATATTTTTAAGAGATACAAATGTATATCAGTGGGTTTTTTTTATTATTCTTTTATCGTTTTCCACTTTGTTTTACGTTTGAAAAAAAATGAAGTATAATTAGTATTTATTGATATTTGTATTTACATACTTTTTTCATTTTATTGTTTTTAAATTTTGGTAAAGTACACTTTTTCCTGCGTTTTTTTAATTTATTGATTGTTAACATAATCTTTTTCATAACGAGCCGACGCCATATCCAGAAAGAACTTGGCTTTTATCTAGACGTTCACAAATTGAAATATGAAGATTTAACTTTATTTGTGTATTGTTTTAATTGTACAAATTACTTTATATACTTTCTTTTAGCGGTTAGCAAGACAACACGTTAACCCTAAAATGAAATATTGTTCATTTTTTATCCACAGTTATGTATTATAGTGGCAGTAGTTTTGATTGATAATTTATAAAATGAAAAGGAGTTAGACTAGTTGTGGTATAGAATATGTGGCAAGACATATGGCATTTAAATAATATCGTGGAAATTAAATGCATGACTTACTAGATGAAGACATTATTTTTTCAAGTTATTCTGAAATCTGAACAAGGAGTATGCTCTTTTCTTTTTTAAAATTTATCGTGTGGCACTCAAATACGCAATGTACACTACGTCAGCACATCTAAGTTGCTCGATCTGATTTAGTCTATTGTGGGAAAACAATAAGCTACCGTTATTAAAGAAATCCTTTGAGTCCTCATTATTACAGTTTTAAAGCATAGCACAATAAAGACAGAAAAAAATACTTTATAAAAGAGAACAAAGGCATTCAAACTCATAAGTTGAAAATCAATTGACAACGCCATGGCTAAAAAGAAAGACCAACAGACAAGTTTAGAACACAAAACACAACATAGAAAACTAAAGAGAAGTAACATGAACCCAACCAAAAACTGGGGGTTATCACAGGTGATTCGGAAGAATAAGCAGATCCTGTTCCACATGTTGTACCCGTCGAGTTGCTCATGTATGTATAATCCGGGCGATAAGTCTAACTCGATTAGTCACATTCGGACGAAAGGGGACGGTATTGCAGTTACGACAATTGAAACATTTTCGTCGTCATCTGCGAAACAGATATTCCATAACAGTCAACCAATTCGTGATGGTGTCCGTAAAATTTGAAAAAGGATGGTTTCAACTTCATCACTTGGATCTCTTGATTTCGTAGTTTCCTTGTGAGCATTGACCTTCTTTCAAGGAAATCATGATAGGAAATACATATCTCTGGAATATCGTATCGACTGGGAGATATATACTCCGAATGCAAGTGCTGCTGGAATGCTGTAACATATGTATTGCTCCGTGTCGAACTTATAACACGAGATACGTTTTTTTTTTATTTCTCTCCGATTTAAAATGACAGTTATTAATCAGGATCTTTTTAGCTTGCTATGAAGTATTGGTTGTGCTCATTGTTCAAGGTTGTACGGTTACCTATTGTTGTTG
This sequence comes from Mytilus edulis, assembly GCA_019925275.1. Lineage (NCBI taxonomy): Eukaryota > Metazoa > Mollusca > Bivalvia > Mytilida > Mytilidae > Mytilus > Mytilus edulis. Next base: position 66,836,420 of record CM034361.1, on the reverse strand, counting down.
ATATTTACGTCAGATTGTCTCTATTATACAGTCGTCTTATAGCCAATCATACCATACAATATCGCGATTACATAGATATAAGATTTTAAATGTGTTTTTAAAGGAATTATAATACATAATCGATTATGTAACTACATGATATTTTTCAGAATATAAGTCACTGGAGCCATGTAAGTCTACCATTTTTAACGTATTGGCGGTGTAGATCTCAAACGGGTCTGTGTTGAATACTTAATTTGATATACCATAAAAGTGAAAAACATGAATCGACATCACCACCTTATTATTCCATCGTTTTCTCTGAGAAAAAGAACATATTTTTAGAATAATTTGTTCTTAATACTCATCAACTTCATACTGAATTTGGTCTTTCAACGTTTTGATTAGAGCTTCACTGATGAGTCTTCGTTTAGGCAAAATGCACTCCAAAGTATGAGCTTCTTACTTTATTGAGTAAATACAAACACAGATAAACAAAACCAAACAACAAATTGTCCCGGTAGCTGATTTAATATATTACACAAAATGAGGCGGAGTTTAATAAGATTGACATGCGCACACATCCATACTAGAAAAGAAACAATATGTTTACCTTATAAGACTATATGTCGTACACATATAACTCGCAATTAAATACCAACAGGATGACCACTCAGTTGAACAAAAATGAAGATAATAACATATAAATTTAAGGAAATTCAAAATTGGCTTGATAAGAATAAAATTGATTATGAAACCTAGAGAAATAAATTTGAAATAAGGTCTAAAAGAACAGGCATATGAATCCAATTACAAACCATAAAACACAAAAAAGTAGATTGAAGCTCTTTTGAATGAAAATAACATTTGAAAATAGCGTTATATACCCGTTAGATAATTCTTTTTTATTTAAGCCAACATAAAATCAGAATCATAAAATGGGCATTATCGATTCAACCATGTACACTACCAACAGGTTAATTATTGCTTGTTTCACATCAAAATAGAAAGATACCTATCAAATATTAAAATGGTTATTACAGAAATGTTAAGTTTGTGAAAAAAGTAGATTTTTTCTTTTTCGAAAATGTCGCATGAATCATCAAAGTATTTGATATTATCACTATTCACTTTAAAAAAAAAAAAACATCTTATTTAGATATGTCTTTCAATTTTGGATAGATCCTTTCGTCGATGTTTTTAATGAAAAGGGTTGGAAACAGTTATTCATATGTTATTTGAGGTGGTACCTAACACCTTCACTATAATTAATTTGGCTCGTTTAATTTTCATAAAATTTTGACAAAGTATTTATTTTGACCCTTTGACAAAAATATGAAAATTTCAAAAAAAATTGAACCTACCGTTTTATCAGAAAAATTACACTGGTTAGATAGCAATTTGACAAACACATATTTTGATCATTGAGAAGCTTAATATTCCATTAAAACACAACGTAATTAAAACGTTTAACTGATTTTGCAGAGTTATCTCCCTGTAGTGTTAGGTACCACCTTTAAATTCTAACACACCATTCTATTACATATGACATTTGTAATCTAATAGAATTAGTAAAGAACAGTTTAATAACAAGTGGTCACTCAATTATATAATTTAAATTTTAGTTCCGTCACTGCTTCCTGTCGGATGTGATATTCCCACTGATTGTCCTCTGATCACACCTGGTACACCTTGTACATCAACAGCTTCGATTACACTAGACGGTTTCTGTAGCGAACTCCTAGAGCTCCTTGATGAAGAATGTTCAGAAAGCTCAGAAACCTCGTCTGTCAGTAGTTTCAGTGAAGTAGAAGGAGGAGGTAGAAGAGCGCTAAGAAGACGCATACAAGGAAGGAAACAGAAAGGGAGAAAACAGAAAGGAAAACGTCACTCAAAGGAAAAGTGCAAGAAATATGAAGAATTAGAGGCTTTGATAAAGGAAACATGTGAGTGAGAATGTATCTCTCACTTTATGAACATAATCTCTGCTTGTAATTCAGAATAACAGAAAGAAACTATTCATAAATACAGAAACTCACTAGGTTTTACATTTAAAATTCTTGTTCAGAATAATTATAATACTCTCTCTTTCTAGTTACAGCATAATGTTAAAAGATGCTTACAAAGAGTAAATTATGTATTGTAGATACTTAGATGAAATTAACTTTTTAGTTTCATCTTAAAATCTTACATAATATGAAAAATAGTTATCATTGCAGTGTATTAATTTTGAACTGATTTCTTTAAACGAATCAACGATTGAAATATACTTTGTTTTTCCTCCAACTTCGTCTTGGCATGGGCTATGTTGATGTTTAACAAACCTCTGTCAATCAATTTGAACTATTCTCAGGCAAACATATAATTTTTCTCGTTACTTTTCTGATACGAGAAGCTCACACTTCATTTTCACATGCACTCAATCTTGGTAATTGGAGGAGTTCATTTTACCTCTTTTTACATTGTACATTGAAGAACTTATTCAATTATATCACCAAAAAATCACCGAAGAAATAAATTTGACGAAAAATAGTACTTTTCTCGTTGAGTATTTTATAGAAGAGACATTTTCTTTTTTTTTTTATTCAAATAAAAATGTTCTAACACAAAATGGTATTTTTAGGAATATTGTTCCTCAATGTACAACTTTGTATTTTTGGATACGAGCGTTATTAATGAGTCTTTGTAGACGAAACGCGCGTCTGACGTAAATATAAAATTTAATCCTGGTATCTATTATGTAGGATCCTTAATAATTTACTAGTGGGCAAACCAATATTTCAAAGAAAAGTTAAATTTCTAGACTACTTTTTACGTTATTAGTTATTGTCATACACATACGAATTTTGCTTGGTTGGTGTGATACATGTACCACCAATCATAGCACGTCCCATCCGATTTCATGCAAAAAATATCGAAACAAAATATTCCTCTTTAATTTGAAATTTGTAGGATAACACTTTCTTAATATCATTAATAACAACGATATATATCAGCGCAAAAATTAACAAGTCGATGAGGTTACATAATCTGTTGTAATGGTTTTGAATGTTAATACTATTTTTACTTTCTAACCATTTGATCTGAGAATCACTGATAAGTCTGGTACCTTTCGGTAACTATTATGAATTGTCTTAACGTTGCGTTCCTTGTCGTTAATTATACAACTACGATATAAGGTAGTATACTGGTCAATGTTGCCAAACAACTGAATCCCTGACTAACCTGCTTGCTAATGATGTTGATTATGTTGCTAAGTTCAATGGCAGACTTTCGTCCTTTCGTTTGCATACATATACTTATCCTCAGATTAATATGTAATGCATGTTTTGTGGATTGTGATTAATAAGGTTACTCCAAATGAATTGAAAACATCGACAATCTACAAAATGAGAAAGTATTACTTGATTTTATCATCATAAAGGATAGACAATATCCAATTGTCGATAAAACTACGATATGACTATCTCTGAAAAAGATCTTGTAGTCAGCACTTCGGTGTTGATATGAATATCAATTATATGCTCATTTTAATAAGTTAACTGTTTTCAAAAGTATAAATTTTCGAAACACAAGGTATTTTTATTCCTAGGTATACATTACCTTAGTTCAACTTTTTGGAATTTTAGGTTCTCAATGCTCTTCAGTTTTGTACGTGTTTGGCTTTATAACTATTTTGATCTGAGCTTCACTGCTGAGTCTTATGTTGACAAAATACACGTCTTGCGTATTAAATTATAAGCTTGGTACCTTTGATAATTATTGTTAACAAACAAATATTTACCAGTAATTGGTTCCTTTAAAAACAGCATACTGCTGTCGTCGGTACTGCAATACGGTTTATTTTTCATCTCGTTTACTTTACATTGTTTTATATGTTGGCTGATAACGAAATAACGTCAGCCAATCATAAGACGCATTACATCCAAAATTAAATTATATATAAATAAACTCATCATAGATACCAGGATTGAAATTTAATATTTACGCCAGGCGCGCGTTTCGTCTACAAAAGACTCATCAGTGACGCTCGAATCAAAAATTGTTAAAATGTCAAATAAAGTACGAAGTTGAAGAGCATTAAGGACTAAAAATTCCTAAAAGTTTTGCCAAATACAGCTAAGGTAATCTATTCCTGAGGTAGAAAAGCCTTAGTTTTTCAAAAATTGAAAATTTTGTTAACAGTTTTATAATTAAGTTAAGTTATGATAGAGGGAGTATATTGGGATAATGACATGTTGCATCCTATCTAACAGCAAGCTGTTTTCAGAGATATCATGATAAAAGGTATAAATATCCTTCAACAAAGATACATACATTTATCCCACTTCGGATAAATAGTGGTGTTGTGATTACTTGAACGTCGTTACGCGTTGAACACTAAAAATCCGTATTTTGTTATCAAATTTCATATTACTTTAATGCAGTCATATCTACTATTCACCGGGGTATTTTTTATAGCATGAACAACACGACGGGTGTCACATGTGGAGCAGGATCTGATTACCCTTCTTGAGCGACTTAGATCACCCTCAGTTTTGGTGGGGTTCGTGTTGCTTAGTCTTAAGTTTTTTTTATTTTGTCTTTTTGTTTTTTAGCTATGGCGTTGTTAGTTTGATTTCGATCTATTAGTTGGCTGTTCCTCTGGTATCTGTTGTCCCTCTACTATAAAGAGTGGTGTCATCGATTAATGTTAGTTTTCATTTTTTATTTGTACACAAAACATTCAAAACTTGGCAGGAAGAATCTTGTTTGCAATTTGTTAAAGTTATCAAAGGTACCAGGATTATAATTTAATACGCCAGACGCTCGTTTCTTCTTCATAAGACTCATCAGTGACGCTCAGATCAAAAAAGTTATAAAGCCAAAAAACAAGTTCAAATTAAAAAGAATTGAGAACCCGAAATTCCAAAAAATTGTGCCAAATACGGCTAAGGTAATCTATTCCTGGGATAAGAAAATCCTTAGTTTTTCGAAAAATTCTAAGTTTTGTAAACAGGAAATTTATAAAAAAAAAAATGACCGTATAATTGATATTCATGTCAACGCCGAAGTGATGACTACTGGGCTGGTGATACCCTCGGAAACGTCCACCAGCAGTGACATGACCCAGTGGTGTGAAAAGTTATCAAAGGTACCAGGATTATAATTAAATACGCCGTTCATTACTGAACAACTTCAGATCCATAGAGGGTAAGTGAAACAGATAGGGGATATGGCATTAGGGTTTAACCCTAATGAATTAAACATGCCCTCAAAAGATACGTTGTAGGTGTCAGTAACAGCCAAATAAGATTGTACTTGTTTGAGATATCCAAGCTAATCCTGCAATAGGAATGGTCATATTTATTTTTACATAGGAATCCACATTCCCTGTATAGTAGACTGTTATTCGTGCTTTAGAGGGCCTATAGGTTCATATTCCTTGTTCATTTTATAATATCTTATCACCTGACGGCAGAGGAAAAATCTTGGACAGGGAATAACAGCCTAAATCCGATGTTTTGTTTCCCCCTATACCTGTAGCCAATGCAGAATAATGAAACACGCAGCAATACGCACAGTAAAACTCAGTTTAAAAGAAGGGCAATCACAGAAAAAGTAACAAAATACAAAATTACAAATGTTACATATATTAACAAAGGACTACATATGTACAGATACTGACATGTCAGCGTATCAATGTGTGTGTGCCTATTTTGACAAATGGACACTAGTAACCCGAATTTAACTTGAACGGACAAAAACGTGTTAACGCTATTTAAATGAGATTGATCGTTATTTGATAAAGATTGACAAAAATTAAAAATTATATTTAATTCATATCAATTCATATCAATTCATTTTAACGCCAGTCAAATAGCTTTCTCTGCGGTGAATCAATTGAAATCAAGTTGCTGGTTAGTTGCGTTAAACTAATAGGCCACGCCCCCGTTAAACTATTTCAAACATGCATTAATTCGTTTTAAACATGGATGAGACCCGAGCTTTTTACAGGTAAATCACCCAAGCAAAACGACCTCGATGTATCTATCGTTTTTTGTTTCAAACTTTAAATGCGTATAGTCTTATTAAAGTCACATGCTTCACAATTTAAAACGTTGAAACGAATGAATAATACACGTATCATGTTCATATGTAAGGAATTAAAATAAAAACATTAAGATATATATGCACACGCGGTTTAAAAATGCAAAACTTGTGAATCTGTTGAAAAAAAATAGTTAAATATATAACATGATGGTTTTCTATATTGTACTCGTATTCAAATGTAGACACGGAAAACTATGTACACAAAAATTATTTATTGTGTACATAATTTAAATCGATGTATTTCATATTTTCGTCATTGACTGTAAAAAGTGCTTAAGTCCTTTATGAGTAAAATACAGAATTAAAAATAACTCTACCTTTTTTTATATTTCTTTATTTTAGAGGTAAGCTTCTGGCCAAGTGTCACTGATTCTGTCGCAAATCATTTACTTCAATAACCAATCAATTGTATTCTGAAAGAAGTTGATTTGTTTTCTGTACGAATACATGAAATATTTCTCACTGAACGTTATGTTTGCAATCGATGTTCAAATACAAATCTACAGTATCTATATGAAAGAGACTTAATAATATATTTTTTTTATTATTATTCTACACATGCATATTTGAAGGATCGAAATAATCAGTTCTATAAATGGGTGTTATTTTTAAAGACTTGAAACTTTACAATTATCAAGTGAATCCATGAAATGTTTATCGACGCACCAAACTTTCATCGTGCATAGCTCATTTTCCGATTTAACGATCTTCTTACTTGTTCATTACATTCTAAAATTAAAATCCTTCACAAATTGCAAAAACTTGTATTCTCCGGCTAGACTGCGCAAAAGATAAATCTTGCTTTGTTTGTGTATACACAATGTTTTGAAGGCCGATATCCAGTTTGGCTAAAAAAGAATTAATTTGCACCACAAGTTAATTACGCGAATTCTTTTTTTGCATAACTTTATCCTAAAAACTGCAACATTCATTAGCGCCAATAAAACAATCATTTAATTGCGCAAATATTATAGACTTCTTTTCAAATGTTTCTTCTTAGTGCACTGAGGAGGTCCTTTTTAGGTATTTTCATGTAGGTACAGAAATCGCAAACTGAAAGGGCCTCCTTAGTGCACTTAGACTGACAAAAAAAGTGCACTATGGACCTGATGGAAAGATAGAATTGACACACAAAAACATAGCATACGGAAGGAGAAGTACATAATTTTGAATTTTAGTAATTATAATGTTATTCAACAGTTGAAGTAGGTATTCTAATGTTACATGTACGTGTAAATAGGTTAATAGTTTCGAGATAAATATGACACAATTAATAAAATTGAGAATGGAAATGGGGAATGTGTCAAGTTTCATTTATTGGCGCAATTCATATAATAAAAAAAAAGAGATGAGCGCGATTCAAAACTTTACAATATGACAAGTTACACCTAACCGTTTTGACAAATCAGTAAATTCTTAGCCCGGGGATATACACCTGCCAGTAATCTACCTTCAGTAACTTTAAAATACCCAGCCGTGTCATTTCCGTATATTGTACATGTAGATAGCAAGTGTGATACATGTATATACACCAGAAATACCCATTCAAGTGATTTTTAATTTCAGAAGAACTCCATATCGGGTACATAAACATAAAATTACAATAATATGAAAAAATGTATTAATAAGTTCAAATGTTGTTTTGGTAAATGCACCTAGGTATGTATTTGTAAACTTATGTTAATTCGTTATTTCATGTCTCTTTCTTTTTTTTGCTTCAATTATTTTTTTGTATCTTATAGACTTATTCGTAAATCGAAAAAACTCACAAATCTGAATAGAATCATATGGCAATGAACATGTTGAATGATTTCTCTAACTCAAAACTAGTTATACATGTACATGTAGATGCCTCTGAAATTATATTTTTCTCGTTGGGTTGCTTGTTCATTAATTGACGTTTACGATATATTCTAATGTTCAGTATTTGTGAAAACCGCTCATTTATCAATTTTACAAGAAATATTATAATACTTGTAAGTCATGAACATTGAAGTTTAACTTTCTATCATTTTTTCGTATACGCACAAACATACAATAAAATGAAACACTTTAAATCGGTTTAAATTATGCAATGCATTTTGAAAATATAGTTTTGAAAAACCAGATATTTTTGATTCATACTTTTTCTATCCCTTTTCTTAAAAATTAGGACACGTGTCACTGGTTAATATAGAATACAATTAACGGTACCAATTTTCTTGTACTAGATGCGCATTTCGAAAATACATGTCTCTTCAGTAATGCTCGAGGCCAAAATATATGAAATCAAAAGCAAATTTAATATAAAAGACGAAGAGCTATAATCCAAAAGGTCCAAAAGTATAGCCAAATTCGTGAAAGGAATACTAGTGAACCATGAATAATCCCAAACAACAAATTTGTGATTCAATTTGGTTTGTCACACTTGCTTATATTATCAATATCATGTATTGTTTTCGGCTGAGACGACTACATGTATAAAATTTATAGTAGCCTCAGTTTTCGGCAATATTGAAACAAATTGAATATCTTTTGAATTGCTTCTTAAGTTATTTTAATATATATACTGAGCCAAAAAAGTTTAGCAACAAAATTGTGAAATTTTGTTTTATTACAAAATCATAAAATTTAAACATATAATTTTAATAACACAAAAATGGAATTATGATATGTCAGAAGCAACATGAATGTTTATCACTCACATTAATTAGGATTTTCTTTGTATGGAGCGCGGGAATGTCAAAATGCTTAAATGAGTATAGTGTTTCTCAAAATCAATTTCTCAGCCATGCCCTTAGTGCACCAATGAAGGACTGACAGGAACACCAGCAACTTCCCTTAGTCAATGCAGTACTTTTTTAGCCGGAAAAAACTTGTCACGTGTTGACGTAAAGCGAAGGAAGCGCTCCTCCCTTGACGATAGTTTTTTCTTGTCTACGAGATATCGACCTATCCTATGCAGTTGTAATTTGTCGATATCTGTTTGTTAGTCTCTGAACTGTTGCCTAGTGCACATTAAATCGAGCCATGATGTCAACAACCCTCATTCCGGCATCAACCGTTTCAAGACCTTTCTGACTGTCATTTTCGGGGTGGCCTGGTTGACGCCCCAAGCAAATTTTTCAACGGTGTTTGTGTTTTTCTTACCAATGGTGTGTTTCTGAACGTTAGTGAAAAAGAATTTTTTAATATCGTTTTAAAATTCAGGTACAGAAGGTAAAACATCATTGACACGTGCAAAGCTGAAATGGCGCGAAATCAATCAGCAGGAAAAAAGTACGACTGTTACAGGTAAAACTAAGGATTATATCAATGATGTTTAAATATCTTTTTCCAAAAACAACAAAAAAAAAAATATAAAAAAAAAGTGTTGCTAAACCTTTTTGGCTCAGTATATATACGGAAAAACAAGGTGGATATTTAATCATCGGCTCTCGTGAAGTTTTCTTGTAGGTTAAAAGAAGGGGACAGTATACCTCTAAGTAATAAAACTTTAAGATTTGTATTCTTTAAATTGTATAACGTCTTAGTCTGGCTTTCTCTTCAATTTTTAGATTATATTTAGAATCACGTTTTTATGCCAGATCTTTTATCATTTGTTAAATCAAAGACATGTAGTAGATGTATTTTTTTTTAGACCAAAAAAACTATCATACGGTATTCCACATGTACGGTGAATTAAATTATTGACAAGCATACCACATCTTCTTATATTCATTCGTTATTTGATGAAGATCTTCAACAAGCCTTAAAGGGATAATTCGCGATTTTTCACTTTAAATAAATGATTTTGAAAATGAACTTATTGATAACTATACACTTTTTAATTCTAAATAATTATGTTTATCCAGAGACATATAATTGTATTATATGTCTCTGGAACAAGCATGTGCATACAGTAATGCATGTATGTATACGCATGAGTTTCTCGCTACATTAAAGACCCGTAATTTAGGCCTTCCTCTTTTGTCTGCTCTATAGTCGGGTTTTTGTCTCTTTTACACATTCCTCATTTTCATTCTCAATTTTTGTAATATACGACGGTATATTGTTCCTGTATCAAATACCATGTACATGTACATATATGAGACTATGAAAGTAAGTTTACAGAAATAAAGATGATAGGGGAATAAGCACTTTAAATTACAGAATAAAGAGATAAAAATATAAAGAATAGATTAAATTATTCATGATTGCTTAACGCCCAGTTACAAATATTACACTCTACCCCTCCATCTTTTTGTCCATCCTATTTAAAATGATTCTTATAGGAGGGTCTGAGTTGGGGGGGGGGGGGGCTGTTTTTCTGTAAACATTTAATTTTCACCCCTTTTTTTTCTAATCTTCAAAAAATAAGTCTATTCTTTAAAAGTAATTTTTTACGCATTATTCTCTAATTTTTCCCCAGTTTTCTTTAATCTTTAAAAAAAAAAGTAAAAATCATTCTTTTAAATGAATGAGAACGGTGATTTCCAAACAACAGCAAGGCTTTCATTTGTTACTCAACAATGACGTGTTGGTGTGTATTGTTCTGCATGATTTAAGTGCTAGTTCTATGAAGTAACAAGTCCAAGTTTTCATCAGTTCTTTCCAGTGATTTTGACTACACATAAGAAGATGCCAATGAGACAACTCTTCGAAGAGACCAAATGACACAGAAATTAACAACTATAGCTAGTCACTGTACGGCATGCAACAATGAGCTAAAGCCAACCGCATAGTCAGATATAAACAGGGGCGGATTCAGGCTTTTTGAAAGAGGGGCTGTAGTTTTGTAACGAGGGGAGCGAGGCGAAATTTTTTTTTTGACCCTTTTTAGGACTTAAAACATAAAATAAGTGAAATATGCACTTTTTAAACGGTTCCTGGCGTGGGGCATGCATATTTTGTAGTTGCTGGTAAGGTGTAAGGGTGGGACATTTTAGATGCTGCATCTCCCTATTAATTCACGAAGTCTAGTCTGATTAATCATTTTTTTAAAAAGTCCAAGCAAAAGGGGAGGTGTACGCCCTCTACGGCCCCTCTGGATCCGCCACTGAATTTAAATCCCGAGTAGAAGTATCGGAAACCAGTTCATATTGACTGAATCCTATAGTCTGTTACCACGAAACCAAAAAAGGTTTACCAAGTTTGTTTTCACTTTTATCATATTTTTACAATGATAACTTTGATAATTTTCTTTAAATTTTAAGAAGAGAAAATTCTGTTACCAGATAATGTTTAGCATTTTCTTTTATTAATCATTCAATAACATTCAGGTATCTTTTAGCGTTTTCTTTTATTGATCATTCAATGTTCATTATATTTTTAGACCACGCATTTCTCTAATCTTTATTTTTTATGCCCATTATTCTCTAATCTTCATTTTTCAAGGGCATTATTCTCTAATCATTGAACCCCATCCAAACCCTCTTTTTTTTATTATGTTGTACATGTACTGTTATACCACTGATCGAGACTAGGTTGAGGATAGGGAGCCCGCTAACAATTTTAACCTCGCCACATTATTTATGTATGCGCCTGTCCCAAGTCAGGAGCCTGCAATTCAGTAGTTGTCGTTTGTTTATGTTTTACATATTTATTTTTCATTCATTTTTTTTTTTGTTATATAAATAAGGCGGTTCGTTTTCTTGTTTGAATTGTTTTACATTGTCATATCAGGGCCTTTTATAGCTGACCATGCGGTATGGGCATAACTCATTGTTGAAGGCCGTACGGTGATCTATATTTGTTAATGTCTCTGTCATTTTGGTCTCTTGTGGACTGTTGTCTAATTGGAATCATACCACATCTTCTTTTTTATATTCCTGTCCTTTTAAAATGCCCATTATAGACATATAATAATACATTAGGCTTAACATTTCAATTTATAAATATCAAATAGCGAAAAATTTATATATTTATTCAATAACGACAATGTTGCTGCAATAGATGCCAAAAACATCAACAATATTTTATTGAAAAGAAACGGCATTTTATTTCACTTGTTCTTAAATAAAAAAATGTTTCATTTCATTTGTTATATACGGACACTGTAAATTTTGAATGTAAATGAGTAAAAATTTGTTTATATTTATATATTGTGTCTTATACGCGTCTCATTTATCTTTTTAAAGATTGATGCACACAATGCAAATGTTTAAATGTTTTGTTTAGTTCTGTGATTCTCATTTTATGTTTGTATGTGGTGAGACTTTAAAAAATAATAATAATGATAAAATATTGAATCTAAAAATATTCAGAAACTATTAACTTTTCTTAAATTTATACTTGAGTCAGAAAGTTAAAACCAGCAGTGTCAAACATGTTTAACACTCAGCGGGCATTCGATATCATTGACATACTATATAGCACTAATCGCAATATGTATACATGTACATATATTTTGGGCATCTTATCAGTAATCTCTCTATTGAAGATGTTGAAATATATGTATTATAATTATTCGCTTATTAGGCAAATTCATATTCTACAAAGATATTTTCAATCATTTTAGTTTTGATAAATACCATTACAAATAACTTATTTTGTCTAGTTTCCTGTGTGAGGATATTTAATGTTGTCGGGTAAATGTGGATTACGGATTAAGATGTTAGATGTCAAACTTGAATTAACAAACTAAGGTGAATTTAACCCGAATATGTAGTTTCTCTTCAACAGTGTTTTAATTCCAATTTCCTTATTTTCATTTAAACTAAATTAATTAGAATGAAAGAAAGATTCGAAACTAAAGATAGTCACAATTAAAAATATGTATTTTGAAAAAAAGACAAAAACCGCCAGATCATATCTGATTTAAATCCAGGGTCCGTATATGCATCTTCTGACTTCAGACTCAGACTTCTCTTGAACTGAATCTTAATGTGCGTATTGTTATGCGTTTACTTTTCTACATTGGCTAGAGGTATAGGGGGAGGTTGAGATCATAAACATGTTTGCGCCTGTTCCAAGTCAGGAGTCTCTGGCCTTTGTTAGTCTTTTATTATTTTAATTTTGGTTTCTTTTGTACAATTTGGAAATTAGTATGGCGTTCATTATCACTGGACTATATATATATATATATATATATATATATATAGTATATATTTGTTAAGGGGCCAACTGAAGGACGCCTCCGGGTGCGGGAATTTCTCGCTACATTGAAGACCTGTTGGTGACCTTCTGCTCAGTGTTGGTTTTTTTCTTTGGTCGGGTTGTTGTCTCTTTGACACATTCCTCATTTTCCATTCTCAATTTTACAATGGTACGTAAATTAAGATTTTATTCGAAAAGACGGATTTTTCTACATGTTCTACATGTACCAAAAAAAATGTACAACTATTGAATATTGTAAATGTTTAATGATGATACATGTCCAGATCTAGATCGAACTGCTTTGCTTCGTCGAAAGTATGAATATAGAAAAATCACAGATTTATATTACAACTAGAAAGTCCTCGAACAGTTGAAGAAATCATCAGAATTTGTTTATTGTAAGTTATTTTGTACATGTATAACTATAATGCAAACCCGAAGTTGTGAAATCGCAACTAAGCGTACTTTGGAAAAGCGACGGTTCTATGAAAACCTATTGTCAAGTTCAAGTTCTGTTTCGACATCATTGTAATATATGTCACTGAACTTTAAAATTCAATCCTTTATTTCGTCTTCGTCTTCGTCAAATAGTGCTGTTGGTTTCTTTTTATTTTTATTACATACTAGTATACATGAATACACCACAAGTTATTCCTATGTAATCTCATTTAGATATTTAGTAGTTTAAACATATTTTATTGTTCTAAACAAATGGATTAGAAATTTAGTGCATGCAAAGTAAATTTTAAAGATGACAATGATTGCAGTATCTGTGTGAATCTACTTCTCAATCACGCTTCATAAAGATATTACAGAATATTCAAGATTTACAACTTTTCGTGAATATGATTGCCAATGGAATAAACCATGCAGCAGATTTCAAAATAACCATATTAATTTGTGTCTGAATTATAACAACTGAAACTGTAATTCTGCTGTAGTGCACCTTTAGAACTTGTATTTCAGATAATTTGACCACGTGACAAGAAATTATACAATAAACATTGGTCACGCACGATAGGTTCTGATGTAAGACACGTACCGTTACACTACCCAGTTTACACGCATCAGCGCACACAGGTTTCTCGAATGGGGCAGTTGATTGGAGGAAAGTTACCAAAAACCACGCCTACCTTTACCTATTATCCAATCAAACGCCTTTGACATAAACATAAATAATACATGAGTAATATTACAGAGATTTTGAAAAAAGTTGAGACTCTAAATTCTAACTTAAAATTATAAATTTATGCTCGTAATGCATTTTCGCAATTTACAATAAATGTTATACATACTTTCACCTATCTAGTGAGGAAAAAATAGAAATTAAAAAAAATTGCAATTTACAACTATTTCGAATTTTAGTGCACAGCAAGGACGTATATTTTTTTTCCGTCCTTGTGCACAGTTTGTGATAAATGGGTGTCAAAATGTATTAAACAGAAACCCAAAGACCAGTTTCAAGAAGAATTCTTTGCTTTTATGCAGAATCGCATAAAACATAATGCTGTCATATTTTCAAAAAGAATTATCAATTAGAAAAACTCCTTTTTACATTTCTAAATTCATATATTACGCAGATATAGATGTGGTAGTTGCCGATTGAGTCCAGAAGGTTTCAGGATTTACACAGAGAAGACAGAATATGTCGTCTCTGTGACACAAACAACATTGATGATGAGTACCATTACATTATGAATTGTAGAACATATAAACTATAGAAAAAGAAGGAAATGTTTAAGGAACTACTGTTAGTCAAACCCTTATATCTTTAAAGCTGATCAACAGTTAAACTCATCAAATATTGTAATATTAGAAAAACTATGTAAAAGTTATAAATGTGAAAGTCAGTCCTCCAAGCTAATTTAATTGTATCGTTTACACATGCATGTACTAATTTTACCTTATAGTTATGTGTATGTATGTTCTTGATAACTAATAATTGAAGTTTTATGAGAAATAAAGTATTCGTATTCCTTTAAACATGTAAACCATAAATTGCAGTACACGAAGACAGCCTACGGGTAAAGTACAAGTGAATATATCACAAAAAGATTATATTTAATCCTCATCCGTACGCGTCCTTGTAAATGCCGAAAACTCTGGATTTTCTTTGAAAATTACCTGAGAGGTTATAAAAGATCTAGAAAAGACCAAAAATGAATTGAAATAAAAGATTTTTGTGTAGACGAGTTACAACATTGCATAAGCATGATTAGGAAATTTGAACAAAAAAAGTTCGTGCTCATCTTTGTAGTGGCGAAAAACACGCATATCGAGTTACGTAGACGAAAAAGAATAATTACATTCATAATAATTATGATGTAAATTCACGAAATTAAAAGGTTATAATTAGAAAACAATCTAAAACACGATTCGTCATTCCCCATGTATAATTATAGATTAAAACAAAATTATAATTTTAATTCTGAAATTCAAAAGGCATGTTTCTGATACGTGACAGTTCAGCGAACACTATTACATGAAATGCACGATGATATTGACCGAAAACAAAGGTGAAAGATTCAAATTGTAAAATCATTCGCTGAACGGTAGAATTTCTATCAATCATTCAACGATATAAAAAGACTTTTGAGTGTAAAAGTATGATAGAAATACTTTTAATTTATTGAAATGCCTGTTATATTGTTCCAGTCATTGGTTACTTGTGCATGATTGTCAGTCCATTTCGATATTTCATAGCACTTTTACAAATTCTGAAAAAAAAAAGAAAAGAAAAAACTAATATTCCCATGGGAAAAATATATCTTCCCATGAGAAGAAAATTGTCCCGCAAAGTGTTCAACTCCCACAAAAGGGAATCTAACCAACTAAGAAATGCATAATCATCTGTAGATTGATTTTTATATATGAAACGATGTGTATTGATTTTACTTGGTTCAATGTTCAGTGGCAAGTATTTTATATATGCGCAGGTCCTGAGACAGATAATCAAATTATCAGATTGCGGGATGACGGACAGGAAGACTCCAAACGTAACAGTGTGAACTAGCTGTCAGAAACTTAAGTACTCTCAGATTCTTTCATCGTTGAAGACCCTCTAGCGACTATAAAGATGAACAGGAATAAAAACGCTGACCATTGATAATTTGTATTTTTGTTAAGCTCTGACTTTGTGTTCGATTAGGTCCCGTGTATGTTTACCCCATATTCCTTTATTTTCTATAAAGGCGTCTGTCTTGACAGTAAGTTGACACGACTTAATCATGTTAATACTAGTTAAACCCTAAAATGTAAGACACCAGATGGAAATACTCAAAAAGGACAGCCAGTTTGGTTCTCTTTAATGTTAGAGTTCAAATCTTCATGAAGAAACGACTATATGTTTTCTGTATTCAGCATAGAATAATATCTTCTAAACTATATTTTTTCGCACAATGTCTGGATATTGGCGGACATGCATTATTGCGAAACCAGACATTTACAAATGAAAATTAACACTTAGACTATAGACATTTAGTAGGGAAGTAAATGAACAAAAGACAAGTAATTCAGAAACATAAAATTGAGAATGGAAATAGGGAATGCATGGATCACGCAAAATTAAGCAGGGGCGACATCGGAGTAATGGGAGTTTGCTTCTTGCAAGACATTCGCCGTGAAAACAATTTGATATGAAGACAAGCCTTTGTACTGTGACTTTGTTTTAAAATTTCAAACATGAGGCTGTTACGGCCCTGGTCAATGTTTTTAAGCAATACATAGTTTCCTTTCATTTTGTTGTTGGCTTTCTGAAATAAATGTTTACATATTATAGACTATCATGATCCTTTTTTTTCAATTTCAGTTAAACACTATGTCTGATTTGCTTTTTCAGAAACTTTAGCATGTTTAAATGTCTTTTTCTTTTTCTTCATCTTTTTGAAACCCTAGTTTTGTATTACCACTGACCAGTTCAGTAAAAAAAACAGCTGCTTCATGTTTGTATAAATGTGTTTGTAACCTTTCTAACATGCTATTATTTTCCGTTATTTTTTATTCCGTGTCTATAGATAGTCTTGATCGGAGAGTCAAGATTTATTTTGTCTGTTGGTTGCTTGGCTAGCGTAAGCTAATCGATTTACCTCACATTTTGAAGTTGGATGGAGATTGTTTTTAAATAAATGCCGTACCTTTGTACTTTGGTTTCGTGTCGGTTTTTTCTCAATTTTAAATTGGGAAGTTTTATCATTTGTTTTGCATGATTATTAATTTTGACTTGCAATTGAACAATTAATAAATCTAGTCCCATGTGTGCTAGCGAAATGTCTTTAGTGTAATCTCGGAGTGTAATTTTTATTTCAACTTTTACGTTTGCTTCAGCACAACCTAAAACACGAAAACTTTCATTTTCTTGTAAGAATGAGATTTGTTACTTCAAACAAAAATCGCTTTTATCTTTTTTTTTTCTTTTTTTTTTGCAGTAAAAGACCGGTTCCTTAAAAAAAACTTTCATACAATCGACTAAACGAAGTATAAGCTTCGGGAAGGTCAAGGATTATAACATATTTTTCGTAATTTTGCAAAAATCGAAAATTTACGGTAGTTAATGGTCGAATTGAAGCTTAATACCTACCAAAAAATCTCAATGAGCGAAAAGACTTTCATTTTAGTCATCTCTGGTGTATTTATGATGGCTTGGTTTGAAGCGAGAACAGACGAACTATGCTTACTAGTGTTGCATAAAAAAACATGAGGATATGGTTTGTCCTTTATGAATCTATATTGCAAATTTGACTCATATAAGGATAATGTTTGTCTCATAGAAAAATCGGTAATTTTAACCGATAATTTATTTTTCGATTTTTATCGGATATAGTAGTTATTTGGAAAAATACAAACCGTATAATTAATTATTAAAGTTTCGTATGCATCATAAATCAACCGGCTCCGGCAACTTTTGACTTGTTCTAATATCAATAGTAATGATTTTCAGCGGAGAAAAAGATAGATATTTTGATCGTGGTTGAAAGAATTGTAAAAGTGTTATTTTTCTAAATTCTGTTTGTTTAATCGGACAAAGTAGAGTCTTAATTTGATTTTTTTTTTGCCGAACTGGACTCTATATTGTGTATTGAATTGAAAGTTTGCAAACGTTCCAACCAATGAAATTCATTTTAATATGTAACGCGAACTTCAACGAGAGCACCTAGATGAAATATTTTATCTATACTACAATCAGTTTTAACTTAGAAATTTCCGCTCAAATATATAGGAAATAAAATTATATGAAAACAACAATGCAGAATGTTTCTTTTCCATTTTTTTTTTAACAATGTTTATGTTCATTTCAATTTGGTAAGTAGACTTATATTTAATGCCCAAAACGTAAATATATGTTTTCTTTTAAAACATTAAAAAACGTGAGAGTATGCCGATAAATAGCCAGTCTAGGTCGTTAAACTTAAATCAACTTACCCATCGTTATCGCAGACTAAAATTTATCTCATATATATATATGTTCATTTATTACAAGTACGTCAGGGTGCATGACAGCACAATAATCTTTTTACAGAATCGTAAGAACAATATTTTTGTTTGATATTTGCTTCTCTTCCACAATTAACGCCCGATTTGGCCATTGACCGGTATTATAATTTAACACAGTTTTAAAAGTTCAGTGGGCTGCTACTTCATTTATAATTTTGGGTATGACTTTCTGTTTATCATATTCAACATACGTCAACATTGTCTTCATCAATTTTATTATTCAATTCATCAAAACCTTGTTTTTCAATACAAGCTTTTCCGTATATCAATATACGGCAAGAGAATGAATATTTGTTGCTTACCGGAAATATAAGATACATCGATTTAAATTATGTACACAATAAATAATTGCTGTGAAGTTTCCATGTCTACATTTGATTTACGAGTACAATATAGTAAACATAAAAAGAGAAAAGAGAAACGGTAAACATACAGGAATACATAAAGTTTCGTAAATAGTTGCAAAGGACCACATATTACTTACATGCCATGAGGTTTCATAGCATTCAGTAATTTTTGAAACGCACATATATATGTGCGCTAAAGATCTAGTGCATTTGAGCAAATTAAATTTATGTTATCCATCTAACTATTTTATTTTCAACAGATTCCCTAGTTTGACATTTTTAAACCACGCGTGCATATATATTTTAATGTTTTTATTTAAATGCCTTATATATGAAAATGTCACGTGTATTATACGTTCGTTTAATTAAATTGTGGAGCATGTGACTTAATAAGACTACGCATTTAAAGTTTGAAACAAAAAACGATAGATACATCGAGGTCGTTTTGCTTGGGTGATTTACCTGTAAAAAGCTCGGGTCTCATCCATGTTTAAAACGAATTAATGGATGTTTGAAATAGTTTAACGGGGGCGTGGCCTATTAGTTTAACGCAACTAACCAGCAACTTGATTTCAATTGATTCACCGCAGAGAAATCTATTTGACTGGCGTTAAAATGAATTGATATGAATTGATATGAATTAAATATAATTTTTAATTTTTGTCAATCTTTATCAATAAACGATCAATCTCATTTAAATAGCGTTAACACGTTTTTGTCCGTTCAAGTTAAATTCGGGTTACTAGTGGGAACCCAAACTGATTGCTATTAGTGAAAAAACTATTTCAAAATTTGACTTTTATGAATGATTGAAACAAATACAAAAATCAGGTTTGAAATCAGGTTTGAGAGACTCCGTGAAATAAATTTTTCTATGGTTTTAAATTATATGTTATGTGAGATTTATGAAATATATTTAGTCGAAGCATCTGTAATTGGGATTCCGCATCCGTTCTTTGTTTATATGTTAAATACTTTTAATATTCTGCTGATGTTCCTTTCTTTAAATGAACATAACCTTGAACAAAATGATGCCAAAAAGAATAGTGTACACAGGTAAATAAAAATAATTTTGGTGGAAGGTATACACAGTATAAATGGAGAACGGAAATATTTTTTGTTTTCCATAGTTCGAGAACAGGGGTGAAAATTAATAGTCATACCAAACACTTATCAAAACTGGTTTATATTCAATATAGATAGACGAGATATAACACTAAATAAGTAAAAATTAATTAACAAAACAGCATTACAAATAGTATAAACACTTCAAATGAACACGACATACGATTAGATAGTACTCGTAGTTACTATAAGCTTGTTAAAAAGCCGAAAACAATTAATGATAAAAATCATGCATCAGAGACTACAATCAATCTAAACACATTCCATAGATTTATTTTTTTAATGTCATGGATAGTCATAGATATGACCTGTACAATGCCAAAAAAAAAAGTATCGACAGGCAGTAGGATAGTTAACCTCTATATAAATAAGATAAACTTAAATGTGTATAATGCAGTTATTTATCTCGTTAGTACACAAATTGAAAAAAAAAACACTTTACCAACAGTAACAAAAATTTGTTATTACCGGTTAAAATAAAATTACAAATAATTATAAACCAGTCGTTCTTAAAAAAGTTTTTAAATGATTATTGACCTTTTGCAAACTAAAAGAAGCAATATTTGTACTTATTCAAGGGAAACGTACATAAAAACCACATACTTTTTGAATCAATGTACAGAATGCTATTTTTAGGCACAGAAAAAGACATTCTGTAAACCGGAAGTGTCTGATTATTTCGCTTATTACAAATGAAATTACAAAGAAACCTTACATTTGTGGAATCAGTGTAAAATAACCTTTTAGATGACACCATAAGGGACATGAAATCGGAAGTAGCGTATTATAAGTATTATAAATCATTAAACCATTGTGGTGACGTCAGCCTA
The DNA here is from genome assembly GCA_019925275.1 of Mytilus edulis. Taxonomy (NCBI): domain Eukaryota; kingdom Metazoa; phylum Mollusca; class Bivalvia; order Mytilida; family Mytilidae; genus Mytilus; species Mytilus edulis. The sequence goes on along the minus strand of CM034361.1, from coordinate 66,815,500 downwards.
TGCATTTACCGTGGATTCTTTTTCTTTACATCCCAGCTCCTTTGTTCTAACAGGGGTGATCTGAGCGGAATCACCTCTACCAGATCACCCCAGTTTAAGTTTCTTTGTTATGCATGCTTTCCTTTGTTCTGTAACATTTTGGCGGGAATGTCAAATCCAGTATAAAACTTATAATTAATTATACGGAGAAGACTATCTATCAAAATTCACGTAGAAAAAATCCAGTGTATATGCTGGGATTCGAACTCAAGACCTTTAGAATATCAAGCCACGACACATACCACTTCACCAGGACGACTGGATATGAACTATCAGAAATTTAACATACTTAAAGGAAGCAAGATATTTTTATAACTGGGGCGAGTTGGCAGACCTTTACCCAGTGGGGTTTAAACCATTTTCGTTAAATAAATGAGTTGTCAGACTGATTGTTTAATTTGATTTTACACTTTTTTAAAGTTGGGCGAGTCGGTAATAAGAGTGGGGCGATTTTTTCATAAAGTGGCCATATAGTGTGGGCCGATTGGCCAGTGGGGCGAGTTGACATTGTTTAATATCTACTCATCGTGTTAGGAGGTCATAAAGGGTAGAAATATAATTTGTGCGATCTGAACTGGTTGAAAGTCAGAGCATAAATGACTGAACAATTGAATAGTAATATATAAAGTACATTATAATGGTTGTGTGGCGTTCTAAACTAGATTTTATGAATTGTAAATGGTTTTTCGTCTAATCTAAAACAGCTGAGATGTAAAATAGTTATCCCATTCGGACTTGGTGTGTCAGTGTAAGATCACCCTCTGGCCTCCGGCAATCGGGATGATCTTACACTGACACACCGCGTCCTTATGGGATAACTATTAAAGAATCAACGCTTCCTCAATCCGTCGCTGAAATGGACTCACCAGATTATATTCTATTGTTTCCTTTGTGTGTCTAATTTCATTAAGGTTGAATTGACTAATTTACTTATTTCTGTTCACTAATGGAATTATTTAAAAACTTACCTTTAATTTTTGTAATTTCTATATTCTTCACTGGGAATCGAACCCGTCCATAAATTCTGTTAAATGTTACTGACTTCAACATATCGATGAAACCTCTGTGCTACCAATTGGTTACGATTTATATGTTTATTTTATATATATAAATGAATATATGATATACATCGGTTCAACATACACACAGGGCTTGTACCATTATATATTAATAATAGGCAAATGTACAATATGAGTTGGTAGCCACGAGGTTTCATGGTTAAGATTAATGAGTTAAAGTTTAGGTCTTGTCTGTTAAGGTTCGAATTCCTGAATTCTCTTTGTTGTTTATAATCTCTGGATTTCCAGTTTTTGTTCTTGTTTTGTATCTTATTGTGGATATTTTGCGTAATAAAAGCGAGTTTGGTCGTTTATAATCGAATTAATGTTGGCTATTCCACGTCTACTTGTATTTTTGTCCATCTGATGAGTTATGCCTTTTTCAACTGATTCTTATAGTTCGTTCTTATGTTGTACTGTTATACCACTGTCCAAGGTTAGGGGGTTGGGATCCCGCTAACATTTTTAACCCCGCCACATTCTGTATGTATGTTCCTGTCCCACGTCAGGAGCCTAGCTGTAATTCAGTGGGGTTTTTTTTTTGTTCAATTTTACATAAATTAGCCGTTAGTTTTCTCGTTTGAATTGTTTTACATTGTCCTTTCGGGGCCTTTTACAGCTGACTATGCGGTAATGGCTATGCTCATTGTTAAAGGCCTTACGGTGACCTATAGTTGTTAACTTCTGTGTTTATTTGGTCTCTTGTGAAGAGCTGTCTCATTGACGATCATACCACATCTTCTTTTTTTATATTCCACATGTTTGAAATAAAAATGATTACATTCTTTTTTGTCCATTATTGTTTTATAAATTAATATAATATGATATCATCTGTTTTACTACATACTTTTACAAATGTTAATTCGCAAATTCCTATGCTAGAAAATCGTTATGTGCCTAGAATTAGGCTTCGTGTTAAACATTTCGGAAACACACTTATTATATGCACTATATGTATCTTCTTTGTCGGGGTGTTGTCCATTTGACACATTCTCAATTTCCATTTTCAATTTTAATAGAAATGAGTCCGAATAGAACTTATTTTTTTAAACAGATAATATTCAGATGCCTGGTAATATGAAAATCTTAAAGGGCAGACGTGTTGTGTAATAATGTATTTTGTATTTTTAAACATTTATTTGTGATATTTAATTTATTGTAATGGATCATTTGACACGATAACATGGTTATTTAAACTCACTTACAATACCTTCTAATTAAGAATAGGCGTTAATTTTGACAAGACATTAACACAATAGTTTAAGTTATAGATACAATGGATAAGCGTTGATTCATGAAAAACAAACCATTCGCCCTCCGGGCTCATGGTTTCTTTTTCAAGAATCAACGCTTATCCATTGTATCTATTTCACTTAATTTACAAAAAAATCTCTACCAAACATTTGTTTTTAAAAAGCAGTTTTAAAAAAACAGGAAGCACAATAGTTTTCCCTTACTTCAAGAGCATGTACAATGAAACCCTATATTATTTAAATTGGTGTATAGTGTAGTTGTTTTCTCATACTCTAAGTGCTGGGTGGTTTTTTTTTTTGTATATCGATACCACGAAGTCTATCTTTATGTGGAAAGCTTTTTTCTCTAATTTTTGTGCTATTTTCACATTTCCTGACCGGTGTGAGAAAAATATTTCTCCTCACTAGTGAAAAATCTGTTCTCGGCAAATGATTAGTCGAAATTTGATTATGACGTCAAAATGTTTTGTTTTCTTCTCAATTTTCCTATTGTGACGTCATGAAAAAAGGCGACCTTGCCTGATGACGTCGCATATAAAGAGCACAATTTTCTGAAAATCTTTGAAAAAGAACGATAAAAAGCATTAGAGAAACAGATTCCGACACTATAACTCGTGTATTACGATATTTCTCCACTCTCGACAGTTAAATTTTATTATTTAAAGGGCTCGGCAAGCCTCGCGCTAAAAATAAAAAATTTAACTGTCTCGAGTGGAGAAATATCGTAATACACTTGTTGCAGTGTAAGAATCTATATTTTACCAATTGGTTTTAATTACTTATAATACATATTGGTTTTTTTCTCATTTCTTGAAAATTATTTTGCAGGACTTTTTCAATTACTCTTTAGTGCCTTACAAATTTGTTTGAGGTAGACAACATTTACACTTATACGATAGAATTGAATTTTGTCCCAAAAAAATACAGATAGGACATAATTTGACTTCTTTTGTTTGGAATCAATTGCAACAGTTTGACTGAATTTATTATTTTTCGTTATTGGATACACAATTAGTTAACCTATCGTAGCCGTACGCAAATTGTTTCTTGACATTTCTCCTCGAAACATAAATTGTTGAATGGATTAAAACGCCTGCTTTGTATATATTGACATTTTTCTCCGGAATATAATATTAAAAATAATTTAAAAGAGTCCAGTTTAAGTTTAAGTTACTGGTCATTTATGCACGTTCTGATTTAATCATTAAACAAAAACGATTTGAAAGTAAACTAATAATAACTTACTCCAATCAAAGTGCGTAAGATTTAATAGAAATGGTCGGTCAACATCATGATAACTAATAGAGGTAAACTTGATAGGGAGAAAACAAAAGATATTTCAGTTCATTTGTTTGGATTGATTCGTCAATCGAAAGTATTGCTATAATTTCAAAAACATGTCATTATGTCATATATGTATTGGTTTTCTGATCTTTTAGTATATTTAAGTCAAAAGAAAGTATGGGCTTCAATAAGTCTCTATATTCATTAACTTTATACAAAAATTCGCCATTTTAAAAACTTATTGTTTTCTTAGATGTATGATCAAAGTAAAATCATTTCTTAAAACATTTGTTCTTTGGATATACAAGTACCCGACCACGTGCACTCTGTTTTTGATAGATGCATTCTATGTGTATCATCTGATGAGTTGACATTTCAGGTCTTTTATAGCTGAATATAAAGTTTGGGCTTTGTTCATTGTTCAGGACCGTACGTGGACCTATAATTGTTAATTTCTTTTTCATTTGATCTATTGTGGAGAATTATCCCATTTGCAATCATACCACATCTTCTTTTTTAAATAAACGATTTAAGCTAGCTATAATATGTTCACTTTTGAAAGCTGGTGATAACTTTCTCGAGCGCGGTGTTCAGGGCACATCATTGTTGACAGTCTAGTTTTATATTGTTATATTACACGAACTACTCGGCCATTACGGCCCTTAACAAAGTTTGGATGCGTGTACTGATTTAATGTTGCTCACACAGTGTCAAGTCATATTTTGATTATGCATTCGCCGTCTTTTTTTAGTCCCATTTTTTGTTTGCAAGTCATTTTGTCTCGTTAGTGTTCTATTACGACATCGTATGACAAAGAAAACTATTCATGAGGATCATTTATCATTAGAAAAAAGTTAACAACGTACTTGTATTTGTCCAAATCAACAACTATTGAACATATTGACTTGGATTGTGATTTTTCTGATGTGAAACTAATATATATAGATATGAATATTTTTGCGAATAAGATTAATATGTCAGTGACTTTAAGTTAAATATAATGCATTTACAATTTGAAATAAAAAAAAAATAATAATTTTACAATTCATCATACATGACGCAAATATGGGTGGTAGTCTCAAACATCAGTACACATGGCTGTTCGTTGGGACCTCAGGCTCCGTGTTGAAGACCTAGTTTGACCTATAATGGTTTCTTTACATATTATGACCTAGATGGAAAGTTGTCTGTCTCATTGGCATTCGAAACATTTTTCTTATATCTATTTTTGTTTGTTTTTTCAATTGAACAGCTTTGACATGAACTGAGTTGACAATTTTCCGCTGTAAATATACATAGCTAGACTATATTTTTTTCAAATTCAATTTAGTGCGATTAAAAGGGTTATTCGTGCTGAAGTTTTGCCGTCAACGCCGTGTTTGCGTTTATTCCCAATTATTCATAGTTTTTAAAAGAAAATCTGTTCCCCTGTAGAGTTTTATACTCATCAAACAAAATTTCGTTATAATGAACATACAAAGTAACATCAAGAGAGTATTAGCAGTATTTAAATGTAATGCAGTTTGGTTAAACAACCACGAAGAAAGAACTGATACGGAAAAATCTTCACTTTTCATAATGATAGAAGGTTCGATTACCTGTAGTTTAACATTTCGCCTTTCATATCATGTTATAGGATAAATAAATTAGGTTAACAGACTATTTTCAACCTGATAAAAGACATACTCACAGCTCTCTTATTTCTTCAATTGTTCTAAAGCACATAAGTTCACAAATTATTTTAAAGATATGTCTTCTACATGTTCTATCTAAATGAAAAAAAAATCCTTAAATTGGTGTTATTGGGGAGATTGTGCCTTTAGTGGAATTTGAAATTTAAAAAATCGTTCGGCGTTAGTTACACGAAGTATCTCAGGTACTATAAGAAGGGGGAAATGAGCACATGAAAGAGAAATTACTGGTTCTAGAACAGTATGTGTGTGCTATCTCAAAACTTATCCGAATTAATCTAGTCCGAAACCTTAGTATTCTAGTGTAAGTAAGCTTAACTCTGTTACCACTGTTGTTGTTACGGAGAAGAAGAGAGGTAACATCATACGATTTGTAACAGAGAGTCAAAACATAGTTGTTACCAAAACAACAAATAAACCGATTTCTGATTCTATTCGTACCAAATTGATAATCAAATCAAAATTGACCCTACAATATTATTTCATATGATACAGAAGCTTAAAATTGTAGGTTACAAATAAGTATATGAAATGTGAGTGTGTGTGTTGAAATGTTCTTTTCTAATGCAATTGAAAATTTTAGGAAATAACAAAAAACAATATAAATGTATATAACATTAAGTCCACGAAACATTACACAGAAACTAAGAAATTATCACTCTTACATTTACCTTAAAATAAGAAAAATAATATGTCATTCCACTTTCGGTTTTAAACTTATCCAAGGGTTCACCAAATAGGCCAAATAAGCAGGTGTCTCCTATACGTTCGGCAATTTTTAGGAAAAGCAAAATTCAAATTAAGAACCATCGTTTAAACTGAAACTGCACATTTTTGATACAAGCAGAATCCTTTATTTGTTCTTCATCAAATTCCAATATCGAAGAGATAGCGAACTCTTGTGTTTATTTATTGAGGTTTAATGAACTTTTCAGGGGCAGTGAATGCATTTTTTTTTTCGTAAAGCGTAATTCAGGAATAGGATTGGATAGAGAATGGGGTCACGAAAAAAAAGTTACACTAGTCTTGTAACTGCTATTGAATACTTTCTGAAATAAGTTAAGTTTTGATAGCATTTTTTTTAAATTTCAATAATCAATTATGTCCAATTTTCAAAAACTGTGAAGAAACACTAATAAATTCTATAACAGGAGGTTTCTAACGCCATTGATTACCCATGATAATCTCTCAAAGATACATTGTATCTCTACTATATCAGCAAGTTCAGAGTTTAACAAGAATTCAGGGGCAAGTAGTTCGGAGGCTGTTGTTGAATCGTGTTTGTCATATGTGTTTCTCGTAGTATTAAGGGGTTCGACGACTTGCAGAAAAGAGCGACGATTTACAGATGAGAACAGAAAAGGACCGAAAAGGACCCAAAATAACCGAAAAGGAAATCGATTTTGTTTTGTAATCGAAGGAAATTAGCAAATTGCAAATCATCGAAAACCTTGTACTGTGACAGGACTAATATTGATATCATAAGCAATAGCATATGCAATACACAGGCAACAGAAATGTCACATGGGTTATAGAAAAAAAATTAACAAAATACTAGAGGAAACACGCAACAAAATAATAGCAATCTACTAAAATTCAATTAATATTAGTTTTGACATTGACTCATGCGCTTCAGGTTTATTAGTGTATTTTTTTGTAATTTTGAAAACAAGCCTTTTTATTTTTGTTAAAGTGACGATTATCGTGATTAAATCACGTGCCACTGTGGCACCAGAACAAATGTATATTTGACATTTAACATCCGAGAGAAAATGGTGATGCTGACATGTATACTTTTATATTACCATACCCAACGCTACCAGGCTATATGCTGACACCTTAATATAAACAAACGAAGATTTTTTTTCAAATGTTAGGATAAACATTTAAAGTACGATAATATGTGCTTTTCATTCATTTTAACTGCGTATTATCAAAAAATGTAATATGCATATCAAAATGTTTACATCCACTGCATTTACTTAGACCTGTCCTAAGTCAGGAACCTGCATGGTTGTTGTTTGTTGATGTGGTTTTTGTTTCATGAGTGTTTTTTGTTTCTCGTTTTTTATATTGATTAGACCGTTGGTTTTCCCATTTGAATGGTTTAACACCAGTCATTTTTGGGGCCCTTTTATAGCTTGCTGTTTGATGTGAGCCAATGCTCCCTGTTGAAGACCGTACTTTGACCTAAAATAGTTTACTTGTAGAAATTATGACTTGGAAGGAAAGTTGTCACACCTTCTTTTATCTATATAAACAAATATTTAAATGAAAAGATAAAACTCCTTGATGAAAAAATAAATGATAATTAAGCATATATATATTTTTTAAAAAACACAACTAAAAAACCAAGTTATATTGTTTCTTTTTTATAAGTTCACATATCCCTATTAATGCACAATATACATTTGAATTATGCGTTGATTTCAATTATTACGAAGAATTGTTAACAATATAAAAAACATCCGTGTATGTATACATTGTTTGAACTTTATATAATAAATATATATATATATATATATATATATATATATATTTATTATATAAAGTTCAAACAATGTATACATACACGGATGTTTTTTATATTGTTAACAATTCTTCGTAATAATTGAAATCAACGCATAATTCAAAAAATGGACTTAACGATATATATATATATATATATATATATATATATAATATCCTCTTTTCGGTTCTTTTTGGTCCGTTTCGGTTGTTTTCTGTAAATCGTCGCTCTTTTCTGTAAATCGTTGGACCAGTATTAAGGGTCTTTTGTTTAAAAAATTGTCTGTCAATTTTATCGTTTGAATTGTTTTTATTGTCCATGTAGATGACTTTTATAGCCTATGCGTATCGCCATGCGTTTCATGTGTTTTTTTTATTCCTCGTTGGATAGAGGTAAAGGGGGAGGGTTGATATTTCCTAAATGTTTAACCCCGCTACATTTTTGCGCCGGCCGCAAGTTAGGATCCTCTTGCCTGTGTAAGTCTTGTATATATTTTGAAAAAGGTCCTGTATATATTTTAGAGTTACGTGAGACGTCCCTTTTCTCTGAACTAGTACACAATTTTATTTAGGAGCGAGCTGATGACCATCTCCGGGTTGCGGGGTGTTTTCCTTGCGTTGAAGACAAATTAATGACCTTCGGCTGTTGTCATTTCTATTCTGAATTTTATACAATATTGCATGGGTTATTTTCATTTTTTAAGGCAATATGACCATAGCTTACAATCCCTTAATTTGAAATGTACTAGATAGTTATCTCAGTGGTAATCATATCGTATCTCCGAATTTTTATATTTTATTTATAAAACAAACAAAGCATTTACATTATATATAGGCACAAGTATAACATAACTTGCTGAACAGTCGCCTTGACTTTTTCTTTCTTATAGATTTACATGAGGTAACAATTAATTTACGTTAGTCAACTGTTGTTAACGCTTTTAAAAATGTTTAATTTGGTACAACTTCTGGTCGACTATCGTTCTTTGTCACTGAACATAAGGCAACCAACAGTCAATCAATCAATCGACACTACGTCCCTGAAAATACCCTCTACTAAGTATCTACACTTTAGTGTGGCATGTTGTGCATCTTCTCCTACATATCCTAGTAGGGTAAGCTTTTGGCGATTTAAAATAAGTTTTTTTCCTTCTTTTTTAATGGATGTTAATGAATGTATATGATTTATCAATTCATGTTGCTGCTTATACTTGCTTTTTTAAGCACATAACAAAATATATACTACATTTAGCCATGGTGTCAGTTTATTATCAATTTATGAGTTTGACTGTCCCTCTGGTATATTTCGCCCCTCTTTTACTATTAAACAACAAAAACAAACAAATAAAATGTTTACATTCAGATATTCCTTGTAAATTCATACTTCAAGTGGAACGGTGCATTATAAATAAGGTATCTTTACATTTGCATACGTCGTATTCGTTTTTATTGGTTTAGTTTTTTTCCTGTATATATTTCAACGCTTCATTACATTGGTATAAAACGAAGGTTCGCTTGTGTGGTTACCATACAGAACAAGAATGATGAAGGAGATGGTTGTTTTACTTTTGCTGTCGACCATTACGGTTGTTCAAGGTAATATATGTTATACTATTCACGTTTTCGAACTATAGTGAACAGTTTAATTCATTAGCACAATTTTTTAAATATCGAAACGAGTTTGAATACTATGTTTTTTTATCTTTACTTTAATACTTCTATATTATAACACATGTAAACTTTTCTTCCAAATTCTAATTTTCTATTTTTTTACTAAAACTTTAAGTATAACTTTATTCGTTTGGCTTCTTATGTGTAGCCTTTGACTGATAAACTTTCTTTTAATTGGACTAGTTAAAAAATAAATTGTAAACCTTGAACTTTAGAATAAATTTACTCGTGTATAACATTGATAGCTGATTGTTATGTTTCAGTACACATTATATAAAATGATAAATTATATTATTTTGTCCGACTTATAGAGAAACTTTATTCATAATATCACAATTAACTAAACTATGAATATATTGGTTATAATTTCGTAAATTTGGTTGGCTTCTATGATATCCCGATAAACACTTGGTCTAGTTCCATGGCTTAATTAAATGTACTTACTGATTCTCCGCTGTATGAATCCATCATAGACACGAAGCGTATACATGCAGATGACATGCCGGATTGGTATATGTCTCTAAGTTAGCTCCTTACAAAGTCATATATTGATAAATTCAGACCCAAAGTGTCTGATTATTGCATAACTTTGTACATTTATGTTCTATTGTCATTTTATTCTCCATGCAATATTGCTTGGTTTAACAACAAATGTACATATCCATATCTAGAAATTCAATCGATAGTTTAAAAGTGGAACTCCAGTTTATTAACTACGGATGAACAGAAGGGTATGTGTTGATCTTATATTTATTAAGTTCAATGCATTAGTTTTAACAAATTTAGTTTGTACAAGAATATTGACTGTTCGTACCTGATAAGCGATAAAAAGTATTTTTTAGCTTTGTAGCAACAATATCATGTATATCATGTATATGTTTCGCTTGTTTTTCAGCAAACCAAAGCAGTTTTCTTTAAATAAGAATAAACATTTCATTAATTTTATTTTTTTTCGACAATTAATTTGACTTTGATTAGATAAATAGACTTTTTAATATATCTCAACAAAATTAAACACGTATAAAAAATAGAAATTGTTAGATAAAGAAATATCTTATTGAAATCGACAGAATAGTGTATATCTATTGAATGACAGAACAAAGTATATGTGTATATTATTTATCTTCAAAGATATGTATATTATTTTGTCATCCTCAAAATTAAAATTCCATATCATCATTTAAATTAATTGAAATCTAATGTATGTCTTTTTCCAATTATTTTTCTAATTTGGAACGACATTTTTGTCAACACTACTCGGTTTTGAAAGATGCTGATGTCCCTTGTTATAATACGGCAACAGACTCCATCGGATAACCTAGGATCTATTATTATTTCTAAATAATCATAAATTGAGTATTAGTTTCATATCATTTATGAATATTTCAACACAGGAATCTATGCCCTATCGTTCTAAGGATCTAAGTATGATGTGAATACGACCGTATGTGTATGTCTGTGATTTACAGTGGGCATTACTCAGAATTGCTGTAATAACTTTCCTTTCTATTGTTACAGGTCTGTGCAGCTTTCCTAGTGAACTTGTTGGAAGTTCATATCAATATAACAGTCCCCTTCCATTTATTGAGACATATACATTTTCTGAGACACAGATCATTGTAGAAGAAACAACAGGGTTCATACCCACAACTACTTACGATTGCATAGAAAAGAATGATGATTTTTTCATGGTTAGGTAAGACAGTTAATACTTCCTATATTCTTAATTCATTCTGTTCATCTGAACATAAAACTATCATGTACTCTTGACTTCCAATTTTTCATGATACCCTAATACCATCCACGAAAAGTAAATACCGTTATAGCTGATTATGTTGTATGGGCTTTGCTCATTGTTGATGGCCGTACGATAACCTATAGTTGTTGATTTCCATGTCGTTTTTGGTCTCTTAGGGATAGTTGTCTCATTGCCAATCATACCAAATTTTCTTTTTTCTACATTTTTTACTTATCTGACTGACTTAGTTTTTAGCGAAATAGTAATAATATTTCATTATTGTTAAGTACATGCATTTGTTTTATTCCTCCTGTCCCTTATCATGTTACTTCTGTTTTTGTCATTGCTAATTGTTTACTAAATACATTCAATTTATTCTGTAGAAATGAGGAAGCTTTTGTTTGTATGAAATTCACTTCAACAGACAACTTGAAACCACAAGCTTATGAGGTTGGAGGTATACGTGGAGCTACTGGTATGTTGTATTACTTCACATATAGAATAATACATGGCAAAATATGTATCACATGCTGTATCATCTGAGATACAATTATCAGCCCGGGGGCCTTTAGGTCCTATGGTTGATATTGGTCTAGGATGATTCGACATGTGATACAAATTTTGCCATGTTTTATACACTTAATCATATATTTAAAAGGAGAATATGTAAGAATTACTTACTGATCCAACGCACCTCGGGTACCTTCAATTGTTTTGTTTGCCTTGTTCTAAAAGCTTTATCATATATAGATACTGCTTAATTATTCATCCAAAGCACCTAGGTTACCTTTCAATTTTCGTCCTGTTGTCAATAGAAATATTTTGTTTATTGTATCTATAGTTGTTATTTGTGTTTTTTATGGTATTTGATTGAGTTCTTTATATCCTCCTTTAGTAATGTTGTACTATATGAAACACATTGTGAATAAAGCCTTTTAATAGGAAAATATTAGCAATTAACTAATAATTTGATACCAAGATACTGTTATAAACAAGATAATACTTTTAGACTTGTGAGTAAATTGTGCACTTTCGAAATATCAAAATTTATGAAAACTTTAAAAAGCTGTCATAAAGTATTACCCTCTTGCTGCCGGTAGTTTTTTATGGTTTCATTTCGTGTACCTGAAAATATAAAAGCTCGAAGTCTCTGAAGCCAAGTGCAAAACAATGATGATAAGTCCTTATGACTTATTAATTGTAGACCCATTGATGAAACATATTTTATCTTCGGGATTTTATTTGAAAAAGGTACAGAAAAGATGAGAAGCTTGCATGAACTAAAACATGGTTTTCTTGTTAATTTAGAAGCCGCTACCGTCATAAATGAGAAATCCGAGTAGGGGTGTAATAAAGGGTAGACTACGATAAAAGGGTGTGATACAGGGTCTGCATCAAAGTTAGGATACGGATTAAACAGCAGGCTATTTATCAAATATTTAAAAAAAACTGTATTTACTACTAAACAAATGATAATGAAATTTATTATAGCTTCTTATAGAACTTTTTTTAATGTAACGCTTTAATTGAACAGCAACAAGACAATTACAACTGTCCTTAGTAAACTTTCTTTCGATTCAAATCAATGTAAAAAAAAATGAATGATAGCATGATCAATGTGTGCCCATTAATTCTGTCGTGACGGTCGTATGTATGTGATTTTACAATTCATTAAACAGTCGTGTTCCATTTTGCTATTTTTATTCGCAGGTACTCCTTCCATATGTGATGTATGTACTATCAGGAGATTTCCGCCGCCTCAAAGACAATTGTTTCGTGGTAAGTTGATAGATTATATTCAATTTATGTTGTATTATTAGTCAAACTATGAGCTATTCTCATCATGTGAAGTACACCTTCTGTCATTTTATTGTCCCATATCTGTGATATTGTCGTCCGTTAACTTATGTGACAATCTTCTTCCCTTAAACTACTTGACAAATGAATGCAACAAGAACTGATTTGGAACTTATTAACGAGATAAATAGTGTTATACAAGTTGTCAAAATATTAGTGTAAACTGCGTAAAACTGAAAATAGCAAAAATTATCACTAGGACAACTTTTACATTTTTTTTTAATGAAGACATATACTGTCGATTAACATCTAAAAGAATTGTAGTTACTAGCCTTAAGCAATGTTGTATTACCCATGTTTTGCTCACCTGGCAAACTGCAGTAATTAAAGACCCAAATGTTCAGCAAAAAAAACATAAACATCCCAAATGATAAAAAAAAAGACAAAATCAGCATCTACATCGCATGCCTAAAATGTTTAGTGAGGTCGACTCCTTATCGATTTCTTATTATTTAAAGACGAGTATGAACCCGTTGTATAGTCTGTGGGATAACTTCAGAAGTTGACAGAGAACTGTGAACTGTAACTTTCAAAACTGGTCACCAAGACACGATATTCGCATAGGTCTACAATGCCGAAATAATTAAATGACTTATGTTGAAGTTATTGTCGTTGAATAACTATTATTTGAATTCAACTAGTCTTTATTCTGGAAAAAACATAGTCATGAAAGTAGATAGAGAATCTGAAATAAAAAAAAATGTCAGCCATAGGAGATCAACCAAAAACGATCAATGTCATGAATTTTATTTTTGCTACTGTTAAAAATGCACATAGATCTATATGAGCTTAACATGCTTTTTAGGTTCCCTCGTTTTTTTTAAACCGTTAATTTGAACTAGTGTAGTGCACTTTATTAAAAAAAAATAACAGAATCATATGCTTATTCATATGAATTTGCACTTTTCCCAAAGATAAAAAATTGGCCGCAGTAATCAGAATATCTCATCTATATCACATATGATAACAATTTCGGTTATTTCTGTCAAAGATGTACAAAAAAAATGTTTGTATTTGGTAGATAACAATTTTAGAAATTTAGAAATCAAATATAAAAATAAACGGTCTGAGAAAGCTACAATAGATGGCAAAAAATAAACAAAAAAGGACGAAAAGGACAAAACACTACTTATAAAACTTCTGATTTGTTTCTTTGTCAATTAAATCAATCTTCTTTTTTTATTGCATTTCATTTATTTTTGTTTTACTCTGTATTGAGTGTCCTTGCATCTATTTGTACTGTATTCCTGTCACGTAATATTGTCATTTTAATAGTATGTATAACATTGCGAATGAGCAGGTGGTTTTGCTAGCCATCAAACAAAATTCACCCCAACATTGTGTTCTTAAATGTCCTTACCAAGTCAGTTATATGGTATTTGTTATTATCGACTCGTACCACATGTGAAGCAGGTCTGCTTACTATTCCGGAGCACCTGAGATCAACCCAGTTTTTGGTTTGGTTCGTGTTGCTTAGTATTTAATTAGTATTCTATCTTGTGTCTTTTGTACTATTGTTTGTCTGTTTGTCTTTTTTTTTATGAAAATAACTGTCCTTGTGGTATCTTTTGCTTCTCTTCTGTGTCAATGTTTGTTGGCGTTTTTTGGGGGATTTTTATTTTTGTGTAGCAGTTCAGTTTTTTGACTGTTCTGCTGTTTTCCTCTTATAGTTAATGTGTTTCCTTCAATTTTAGTTCGTGACCGGAATAATTTCTGTTTAACCGATTTATGACTATTGAACAGCAGTATACGACTTTATTAAAAGCATAGTCATAAACGACAGAACAATAATGTATAACGTATGTCAATGTATCTATTACTCTCTGTAAACCATATTACAGAAGATAACTTTATGTTGCATCCTCGTCAAATCTATTACTGGTTATATAGACAATAATAGTGCATTGACTTGACATATCAACGATATAAGGATGAGGCTTAGAAACGGGGAAATGCGAGGCTGTGCCGAGCATTTTCCCCGTTTCGGGCCGAATCCTTATATCGTTGATATGTCAAGTCAATGCACTATTATTGTCTTTATACTGCGATCTAAAAAAAAAACATTTTCAATTGTTGTTTATTGTGTTAATGTTATTTTTTTTATTCAAATATTGGGAAAAATCCCCCTTTAAAAAGGCCTCATATCACACAGACGGAGAAATATAAAACACGATGAAATGTACATCATTACCGCAATCAATGGTGAACGAATTCGTTGCAGACTAAAATATCAACAATAAACATAAAACATAATGATTTATAGGTTGCAAACCAAAAAAATATTAAAAAGTGAAATATGTTTTCCCTAAAATTGCAAAAGAAACAAGTTTGAGTCGTTGAACGCATCGTTGTTTACATTGAAAACAAGAACAGGTTGAAGAGGTCGTATGAATAATTAAACATAATTTCGACAATTTCTATTTAAATATTCATGAGGAAAAGTGATATCAGGTCAGTGACTGTATATGACATAGAAATATACGGTCAACGCATTTTGACTGCTCAAATAGAACGAGTGCAGTATAAATCGTTTTTATAGCTTGTGAATGAGTATGTGTGTTCAAGGTTGCACGGTTTCCTATTTTTACTAAAATGTACCTTAAAATTGATAATGGAAATGGGGAATGTGTCAAAGAGACAACAACCCGACCAAATAAAAAACAACAGCAGAGGGTCACCAACAGGTCTTCAATTTAGCGAGAAATTCCCGCACCCGGAGGCGTCCCTCAGCTGGCCCCTAAACAAATATATACTAGTCCAGTGATAATGAACGCCATACTAATTCCCAAATTGTACACAAGAAACTAAAATTAAAATAATACAAGACTAACAAAGGCCAGAGGCTCCTGACTTGGGACAGGCGCAAAAATGCGGCGGGGTTAAACATGTTTGTGAGATCTCAACCCTTAGTTCATTTCATCAGATATATTTCTTCCTGGTAATCATACCATACAAAAGTGTATTATTTTGATATTAAAATGCATTCAAAAGCCTTGATATATTTTTCCTTTACACAATAGATACTTAGCTACATGTATTTGATGTTTTTCAGTATATCAGTCAGGAGATACATGTAAGTCTTCTTTTAAAATGTATTTGTGGTTTACAAATTTATTATGTTGCACGTTGAACGCAATTTCAAATTTCAAACTGAACAGACAATTTAATACCAAATGAAAATCATAAACAACACAAAAATGATTGAAATTCTGTTTAAATGTAGATAGAATTTTAAAATAACGTTACTATAACACTTTTAAGTCCATTTAATATATCTGCATTATTTGAGCTAACATATTGCGATAATTGATGTAGAGTTAGGGAAAAACAAAATCGTACTTACAAAATAAAACGGACATCATCGAATAAACTTTGCACACTACTAAGTTGATATCGTTTGTTTAACATCAAAGAGGAAAGTAGTTATCAAATAGTATAATTTAAATGTACAGTTATCTTACATTTGTGAAAAGTATAATAAAAAAATCGAAATTCGATACTAGAATCCAAAAAAAATATTTGATAGTATCAGAATTAACTTCAATAAAAACATAAGATACAGATATGTCTTTGAATTTATGATTGATATCGATACGTTTGAGGGGAGTGTAAAAAATTAATTTGCTATTCTATAAAATGGAAATGGAAATGGAGAATATGTAAAGGAGACAACAACCCGACCATTGAGCAGATAACAGCCAAAGGCCAACAATAGGTCTTCAACGCAGCGAGAAAATCCTTCACTAGAAGGTGGACCTCACCTGGCCCATAAAAATGTGTACTAGTTCAGTAATAGAAAAACCGGACGTCAAACTTAACTCAACATATTAACATTGATAAATGAACTATATTTGAAATCATACAAGACTTACAAAGGCCGTAGACTCCTGTCTTTGGACATTTTCCTTAATGTGTATTGAAAATAGTTATCGAAAAAATCTAATACGCTCTTCCATTGCACATGTTACATTCTACTTTTGTAAGCCAACGGAAATAGTTAAGTACAGTTAATTTCTACTTGTCATTTAATTAAATACTTTGACTTTTAGATCCGTCACCGCTTCCTCTTGGATGTGATATTCCCTTCGGTTGTCCTTTGACTGCTACTGGTACTCCTTGTTCGATTACTCTAGAACGTTTCTGTAGCGAACTCCTTGGAATCCTTGATGGAGCATGTTCAGAAAGCTCAGAAAGTTCAGAAAGCTCAGAAAGCTCAGAAAGCTCATCTGCCAGCAGTTCCAGTGAATTAGGAGGAGGAGGAGGAGGAGGAGGAGGAGGAGCAGGAGGAGGAGGAGGAGCAGGAGCAGGAAGAAGAGCTCTAAGAAGACGCATACGAGGAAGGAAACAGAAAGGCAAAAGCAACTCCAAGGAAAAGTGCAAGAAATATGAAAGATTAGAGGCTTTGATAAAGGAAACATGTGAGTGAGAATGTAGCTCTCACTGTATGAACATCATCTCTGCTTGTAATTCAGAATAAAAGAAATAAGAAACTTTTTTAAAAAATACAGAAACTCACTAGGTTCAACATTTAAATTTCCTCTTCAGAATAATAGTACTCTTTCTTTCTTGTTACTGCATAATATTAATAGTTGCTTACTGGAAGTACAATAATGTATTGTAGATACTTATAAGGTAGTAACTTTCAATTATTATCTAATATTTATTATAATATGAACAATAGTCATTGCAGTGTATTGATTTTAATCTGATTTCTATTAAATGAATCAACGATTGAATTTTTGATTTTTTATTCCCTCCCATTTCATCATGACATGGGGTATTTTGATATCTTATGTATAGAATTAGCTGAGTATGAGTTTGTCACCTGTTGCTCAATGATAAGTTTTCTTTAAAAACTATTTTTTGCAATTCCGTTTGTTTCGTTAATTACCAATTGGAATTTTCATCTTAATTTAGATTTTATGTTGGTTTTTTTTTAACTGAAATATTTTAAAGATACTAATTTCAACTATATACCGTTAGACTGTAGAAAAAGTATGCATGATACGAATTGTTTTATAGACATTTATCACCATAGTTGAATACTATTTATAGTAGATGATAAAACCATGTGTATTTAATTTCATTTAATTATTACTTTTGTTTGTGCATTTAAAGTTAAAGTGAAGTTTATTCCTTAAAGACGTTTTATAAAAGTGACAACTTCGCTTGACGATTCATGCAAAACATAATATTTGTTTTTTCAAAGACTACATATCCTCTGTCATACCGTTTGGAGTATTTTCAGTGTAATATACATACAGGAGCCTGTAATTCAGTGGTTGTCGTCTGTTTATGTGTTACATATTTGTTTTTCGTTAATGTTTTTTTTACATAAATAAGGCCGGGCCGTTATTTTTCTCGTTTTACATTGTCTTATCGGGACCTTTTATAGCTGACTATGCGGTATGGGTTTTGCTCATTGTTGAAGGCCGTACGGTGACCTATAGTTGTTAATGTCTGTGTCATTTTGGTCTTTTGTGGATAGTTGTCTAATTGGCGATCATACCACATCTTCTTTTTTATATACGTTACTATTTTTATACGAAGAAACTAACTCTTCAATTACACATGCGCTCAACATCGGTAAGTGAATGAGCTCATTTCACATTTTACATTGACGAACTTAATTTTTTTTTAACTATTATGATAATTCCGTAATATCAACACCAAATCATTGATGAAATAAATTTGATAAAATATTGTGCTAACTTATGACATATTTGAAGGTAAAGAACATTTATCCGCATTTCAAAATGGAAACGTTCTCATATCAAATCTTCATTAACATGCTTACTGATATAATCCTTATTGATTTACTTGTTCATGTTGTTGGCAAACTAATATTTCTAAGTCAATAGTTATTGTTACGGTATGAATTTTTGCTAGGTTGGTGTAATAATCCCAATTACTAGCACGTCACACCTTATTTCGTGCGAAAAAAAGCAGTGGTACTATCAAAATTCTAGTGAGAATTAAATCAGTGCTGTTTGGTTAGTGCTTAGTTGTGACTGTCTGAACCAAAATAGTAACACAAGCTATTACATGTATTATGCGTTTGAATTTGTAATTACTTGAACTAATTTTGTGGCTCCAAGGAAATACAGAAATTTTCATCCTAAAGCTTATTTTCTGACAACTTTATATGTTAAACATTATCAATGGAGCAATTCCATGTCGGAGTAATTCAAACGTAGACATTGTGATCTCTTATTTTGTGGTTAAGCAAATTTAACGTTGTTATAAACATACCCGTTTCCCTAATATTTTACTAACTATGTATTTGTATTCAGGAATTGCAGATTAAATTTCTTTGTTCATAATGTGTTAATTTACGTTTTTTTTTTATTGAGTTAAGCCTTTCAATTGATATTTTATCGTGTGTTTTTCTATGTTGTGATGTTATACTATTGTTTCAGAAAAAGGAGAAGGTTTGGCACCATTAAAATGTTAAATCCCGATTCAAATGTATTCACCTGTCCTAAGTCAGGAATCGGATAAACAGTAATTGTTGTTTGTTTATGTTATCTATACGTGTTTCTCGTTTCTCTTATGTTATATAGATTAGACCGTTAGTTTCCCTGTTTAAATGGTTTTACAAGTCAAGTAATTTTAGGGCCCTTTATAGCTTGTTCATCGGTATGAACCAAGACACCGTGTTAAAGGCCGTGCATTGACCTATAATGGTCTACTTTTATAAATTGTTTTTTGGATGGAGAGTTGTCTCATTGGCACTCACACCACATCTATATTTACCTTTTTTTTATCAAACGGCATTACTTAGTATTTTGTCTTTGTCAATAATTGAATCAGCACTGCAAAGTGTTGACGTTAGATATTGAATGTCATCAATATGAGATTTCAAACTTTTTTAACATTAATTTTCTTGTTCCCTATAAATTTATATGCGTTTGGCTTTGATCAATGGCTTCAGTCTCAACATAGCATAGGTATCCTAAAATTAAGAATATAAATGGGGAACTTATCAAGGAGACAACAACCCAACTAAAGAGCAGACAACGGTTGAAGGCTACCAATGGGTCATAACTCACCTAGAAAATCCCACACCCGCATTTGGTCATCAGCTGGACCCTACTTAAAATTGTGTATCAATTCAGTGAAAATGAACGTAATCTAAAATAAATACTTAAATAATGGAAAAAAACATACAACACTAAAAAAACCTGAGGCTCTTGACTTAGGACGGACGCAAAATGCGGGGGATAGACATGTTTTGTAAGATCGCAACTGTCCCCCTATACCTCTAGTCAATGTAGAATTCAGAAACACATAGCAAAACGCACAGTTAAACTCTGTTTAAAATAAGTCGTAGTCCGTTATCCAAATAGGTAACAAAAGAAACTAAGCAATAAAATCAACGGTACCAATTTTGTTGCACCAGATGCGCATTTCGACAAAATATGTCTCTTCAGTAATGCTCGTGGCCAAAATATTTGAAATCAAAAGCTTATATAAAAGATGAAGAGCTATAATTCAAAAGTTCCAAAAAGTATAGTCAAATTCGTGAAAGGAATCAGAGCTTTGCATGAGGGAGATACATTCCTTAATTTATAATAATTTCTAATATTTTGTAACAGCAAATTTAAATAACACAAAAAATCCGTATTTTCATGCCAGTACCGAAGTACTGGCTACTGGGCTGGTGATACCCTCGGGGACTAATAGTCCACCAGCAGAGGCATCGACCCAGTGGTAGTAATAAAATCAACGGTACTAATTTTGTTGCACCAGATGCGCATTTCGACAAAATATGTCTCTTCAGTGATGCTCGTGGCCAAAATTTTTGAAATCAAAAGCTTATATAAAAGATGAAGAGCTATAATTCAAAAGGTCCAAAAAGTATAGTCAAATTCGTGAAAGGAATCAGAGCTTTGCATGAGGGAGATACATTCCTTAATTTATAATAATTTCTAATATTTTGTAACAGCAAATTTAAATAACACAAAAAATCCGTATTTTCATGCCAGTACCGAAGTACTGGCTACTGGGCTGGTGATACCCTCGGGGACTAATAGTCCACCAGCAGAGGCATCGACCCAGTGGTAGTAATGAAATCAACGGTACCAATTTTGTTGCACCAGATGCGCATTTCGACAAAATATGTCTCTTCAGTGATGCTCGTAAGCAAAATGACAACGATACATTTATTAACGAAGGATTACTAGCAGTTACTGACATGTCAGCTCAAGAACTCAATTAAACTCTTTGAGTGCATATGAAAATTAAGCACAATGCCTCCCTTCAGGGGTTTAGTAACATACCATCATAAAATATACAGGAAGACTATTACCCGTATCATGCCAACTACTGGTTTTAGAATAAATGTGTGTTTTTCCAATGCTAAGACCCTATGAGTAAATCAATATTAATACCAAAATATGCAGTCCGTAATGACTTAACAAGAGTATTGAAACTATATATGTTCTGAATAAGTCTGTTAAAAGGTTTGGCTAGTTTGTGAGGCGAATGTCGATTTTTTTGTTCTATGTTAAGAATATTACCATAAAGATTGAATGTGAAAAACCCGAACGTATAAGATGTCTGAATATTTTTTTCACGTCTTTTCACCGATGACAAAATTTAGTAAATGTTTGACTAGTTTGTAATAAATAGAAATAAAGCAAATAACTAAATAACTAAATATTAAGAAGATATATTGACTACAGAAGGACTGTATTCCCTTCGAAGAATTTGTTTTCACTTTTCTTATTTAAACTGTTTTTCAAAAGTGTTGTCTTTAACGACGATTTGGGGTTGTAAAACATTGACTACCCATAAGGTTCTTAAGTGATTCGTTTAACACTTGCAATCAATGCTTATAGATATAAGAAATGTGGTATGACTTTGAGACAACTCGCCATCAAAACATCAGGTTCCTTACAAAGGACAGGTTCAAACAAATGCAGCGGGTTTTTAAAAACGTTTTGACATTCATTCTGACCTGAAACAATTGTGCAACATAGCAAGAGATACTACAAAATATAAATGCATGGCTTTACTCAACCAAAATACATACATGTATTATCACAAGTGAACATAAACTAAACGAATAAATTTCTTATATGACTCAATTAGAATACAAAACGAATTGAAAAAGGGGCGAATACATAAAGGCAACAGTAGTATACTGCTGTGAGATGTTAAATAATTTTAGAAAGAAAACGATGATCTTGAAGAAAATTCCGCCAAATAGAATAGTGTACACAGGTCAATCAAAATAATGTTACTGTAAGGTAAACTGTTCCGTGTGGGCCAAGACTTTGTTTTGAGGACCGTACTTTGACTTACAATGGTTTATTTTTATAAAGTGTGACTTTGATAGAGAGTTGTCCTATTGGCTCTCATACAACCTGATGGAGAACGGAAATAATTTTTACAAAATATATAGTACGAGAACAGGAGTGTACATTGATAGTCATACTACATTATACTAAACATATCAAAGCTGGTATATATCATTAGAATTAAGGACGATAAACAACCTAAAATAGGTAAACATTTAATAACAAAAAAACATAACAAATAGTGGCAACTTGACAAATTAACACGAAAGTTCTCGCAGTAATTGAAAGCTAGTTAAAAGCCAAAGGTAGTTAAAAATCACAAAGCATGCATCACAGACTAGAATGTTCTGATTCAATCAACAACCATGTAAAAAAATAAACAATTTGAAGTTGGACTAATAATAGCTTAATCGAATCAAATTGCGTAAAATTGATATAATGATCGATCCATGTCATAATAACAAAGAGGGGTAAACTGGGTAGGGAGGAAATGACAAATATTTAAGTTCATTTTTTTCCAATAACGATTATTGATTTGTCAATCAAAATTAGTTGCTATAATTTCAAAAACCAGTATGTATAAGTTTTCTGATCTTTCAGTGTATTGAAGTCTAAAGACTAAAGTGTAGGCTTCAAAACTCTTCATATATTATTGATTTGATACAGAAAATTCGCCATTTTAAAAACTGATTGATTTCTTAGATATGTCATCAAAGTAAAATCATTTCTGAAAACAATTGCTCTTGGGATACACAAGTACCTGGCCACGTCCACTCTGTGTTTTAGTTAGATTTGTTTCTATGTGTACCTATCTGATGATTTCAGCCTTTTTCAAAAGATTTTTATATATAAAGAAAGGAAGATGTGGTATGATTGCCAATGAGACAACTCTCCACTAGAGACCAAAATGACACCGAAATTAACAGATACAGGTCACCGTACGGCCTTCAACAATGAGCAAATGCCAATCCGTATAGTCAGCTTTAAAAGGCCCCGAAACGACAATTTAAAACAATTCAAACGAGAAAACTAACGGCTTTATTTATGGACAAAGAATTAACGAAAAACAAATATGCAACACATAAACAAACGACACTACTTAATTACAATCTCCTGACTTAGGACAGGCATATACATACATAATGTGGCGGGATTAAACATGTAAGCGGGATCCCAACTCTCCCCTCACCTCGGACAGTAGTATAACAGTACAACATAGGAACAAACTATAAAAATCAGTTGAAAAAGGCTTGACTCATCAGATTGACAAAAATACAAGTGGACGTGGCTTAGTACTTGTACATCCCAACAACAAAAAGACACTATGTACAGATCTGAGAGTGCGCGCAGTTAACTGACAGCTAGGTCAATTAATAACTAATAAAAAAAATCATGCATCTACAACTAAATTATCAATCCGTACACATCCAACATCCAATGGATTTAGTGTAAAGACGTCATAAACAGTCAGAAAGAAAACACGACCCTGTGCAATGCCAAGATGCAGGTATCGACAAATTGTATATTCATGAATGTGTATATGTATATTACATACTAGTTATATTTAGTTTTCTTTTAATTTACTGATAACAAAATCAATATTTATACCAATAAAAAGAATATCTAATGATCTTATTACAGTGTTGAATTGGTAACCTTTTAGAATAAATTTATTTAAAGGAGCGACCAGTTAACCAGGATCATTTCGAAATTTCCAGATAGGGTTACCAACATTTCTGTAAAAACCAAATTTTTATATCTATGGAAAAATTTAATAACGATTTTAAGTAATTTATGGTAACGAAATCTCTGGCTTAATAGTTTACTAGTTATACATAGATTACATTCGTTAAAAAAAAAAACGTCACAACGGACACGGGCATATTGAACGAGCTGTGAAATATAAACACCGTTAGAGGGTGCCAAAGGAACATCAACATCTAAAAATGGAAAATTAACAATAGGGAGCAAAATATCGTCCCTTTTGTCGTACATTTTACTGTGGAGTTTCTAGTTTTAATCCGAAATATCTAAATCTGGAAAAGGACAGTTATTACCGTTTATATTTGATTTATTTAAAATAAGTTCCTTGGGTTAAATTTCAGCAGTATATTGAAAAAAATCTTGATTATTTAACGAAAAAATATCATCGAATTTACGGTAAGTATTGTTGAATTTATCAATTAAATGCAATTTCGACGGGTCTTTACTGAGTTCAGTCATTAAGTGTGATTCATAACAGTGCAGTTCGTTCTGATGTTGTACTGTTAAACCGCTGTGCTAAGTTACGGGAGGGTTGGGATCCCGCTATCACATTTTACCTTGACACATTATGTAGGTATGTACCTGTCCTAAGTCAGGGCTTGTCATTGAGTGGTTTTTGTATGTTGATGTTTCTACATTTGAAAATGCCCGTCAGGAATATGACAGTTCTTGTCCATATGTTTTTGATGTGTTTTGTCATTTGATTTTGCCATGTGATTTGGGACTTTCCGATTTTATTTTCATCTGAGTTCAGTATTTTTGTGATTTAACTTTTTACATATTTGTTTTTCTTTCATTTTTTGTACAAAAATTATTTCATTTGAATTGTTTTACATATGACATTTCTGGCCTTTTATAGCTGACTATAAGGTTTGGGCTTTGTTCATTGTTGAGGGCCGTACTGTGACCTATAGTTGTTAGTTTCTGTGTCATTTGGTCTCTTATGAAGAATTGTTACATTGGCAATCATACCACATCGTCCTTTTTGAATAAACAATTTCAATCTGATTGCTACATTAGTATTTCAAATGAACCGTGGTATAGCAAACAAAGAATTCCAGCGCAAAATGTCATCACACATTGCAGGTAATTATTTTATAATTGATGTACATTCAGGACAACTAACCTCTTGAATAGGCATGGATCATTGGTCATTGCGTGTTAGCGTTTAACGCATAGCACATGAACATCTTGGGACGTCAATGTTGTTAAAATCAGCAATCGTCACTACATCACGTCAAGCAGATTTTATTAGTAAATGACATCAAACTTCTCGGAGAGAATATTGCCCCTTTTAAGTAAATACCTAGCTATCTAATAATCACTGTATAAAAGCTGGTGATACCTTTCACGAGTGGGGTTCCAGTTCCCAAAATGATCGTTGTTTATATTACAAGAACCAGTCGGTCAAAGTGTGGATGATTGTACTGTTCAATGTTTTAAGTTCCTCACACAGTACTAGTGTTGCTTCATTTTGTGCTATTCATTCGCCGTCTTATTCACGGACTCATTAGTGTTCTATTACGGCATCATAAAAGAAAAATTATTCCTGTGGATCTTAATCATAAAAAAATAAGAACCTTCTAGATCATATTGACTTGGATTTTGATTTTTCTGATGTGAAACTGAAATATAGGTATTAATATTACTGTGAATTATGTTAATATGTCAGTGACTTAAGGTTAAATATAATGCTTTACCATTTGAAATAAATACTTGTGTTCGTTTAAAACTAGTGAATACTAAATACGAAAACCATTCGTCATACATTACGCAAATATAGGTGGTAGTCTCACAGTTCAGTAAATTTGGCTGTTTTGTGTAAGCCAAGGCTCCGTGTTGACGACCTACTTTGACCTTCTTTTTCATATTATTACCTAGATTGAGAGATGTCTCATTGGCATTCAAAACATGTCTTCTTATACAAGTTATATCTATTTTAGTTTTTTTTTTCTCAATAGCACAGCTCTTACATGAACATGATGAATTGAGTTTACAATTTTCCGCTATTTAATAACATAACTAAACTATCTTTTTCAAATCAATTAAGTGCGATTAAAAGGGTCATTGATGCTGTCGTTTTGACGTGATCGCCGTGTCTGATTTTATTCACAATTATTTATAGCTCTTAAAAGGAAGTCTGTTCTTCTGTAGGTTTTTTTTACTCATCAAACGAAATTCCGCTATTATGAACACATAAAGCAACATCAGGGGAATATTAGAAGTATTTAAATGTAATGCAGTTTGGATAAACAACCATAAAGAAAGAACTGATACGGAAAAATCTTCACTTTTCCTAATGACAGAGAGTTCGATTACTTGTAGATAAAAATCACAACATTTCATATCTTGTTATAGGATATATCATTAATAGTTATCCCATGATGACGCGGTGTGTCAGTGTAAGATCACCCCGATGGCCGGAAGCCAGAGGGTGATCTAACACTGACACACCAAGTCCGAATGGGATAAATATTTTACATCCCAGCTGTTTTAGATTAGACGAAAAACCATTTACAAATCACAAAATCTAGTTTAGAACGCCACACAACTATTATATTATAATTTATATATTACTATATGATGCGTACCCTGAATGACCCCCGAACACGATGAGTAGATATCAAATAATGTCAACTCGCCCCACTGGCCAATCGGCCCACACTGTATCGCCACTTTATAAAAAAATGCCCCACTCTTGTTTACCGACTCGCCCCAATTTGAAAAAGTGTAAAATCAAATTGAACAATCAGTCTGACAACTCACTTATTAACGAAAAGGGTTGAAACCCCACTGAGTACAGGTCTGCCAACTCGCCCCATTTATAAAAATATCTTGCTTCCTTTAAGTGTGTTAAATTACTAATAGTTCGTATCCAGTCGTCCTGGTGTAGTGGAACGTGTCGTGGCTTGATATGCTAAAGGTCTTGAGTTCGAATCCCAGCATGTACACTGGATTTTTTCTACGTGAATTTTGATAGATAGTCTTGTATAATTAATTATAAGTTTTATAGTGGATTTGGCATTCCCGCCAAAATGTTACAGAACAAAGGAAAGCATGCATAACAAAGACACTCAAACTGGTGTGATCTGGTAGGGGTAATCCGGCTCAGATCACCCCTGTTAGAACAAAGGAGCTGGGATGTAAATAAGGTTGAAAGACACTGTTTGCCCTGAGAAAAGACATACATTTCTCTTATTTCTGCAATTGTTCTAAAGCACATAAGGTCACAAATTATTTTAGAGATATGTTTTCTAACTAAATAAAAAACAATATCCCTAAATTGGTGTTAAAACGGATTTTGCGCCTATATTTAGTATAATTTAGGTAGTAAATCAGAAAATTTGATTTTTTTTGTTTTAAATGTGTGCCGTTACCATGGAAACGGAACAAATGTGAATAAATCCAGTTTTTGGCTTTGGTGAATTATTTGGACATAATTAAACTTAAAATCATTATAGTTTAATACCATGTAGGTGCCCGGCATATACTGGTTTTGGATGCTTTTGGCAATCATTGGAACTACTATGTTGCCATGGAAACTGCATTAAAAATTTCAAAAATATCAAAATGCTCCAAAATTTTTGAAACTTCATAGTAACGATGAGCAACATTGGTAGATGTGGAATTTGGCGTAGGAATTTCGAAAATGTCTGCCGCTACCATGGAAACAATGCAAAACAGGTCAAAATGACCCAAAAACCTTACAGTGGCATTTATTTTCTTAAAATGGTAGGTCAAATTGATTGAAACTTTGATGGTATGGTCCCTCTCATGTACCAAGGTGGTAATGGTCTCTGTTGCCATAGGAACCATCACAAATGTCAAAAATTTCAAAAATTTCAAAATGCTCCAAAATTGATGAAACTTTATATGATTGTAGACTGGTAAGTCTGGATGAGACTTTTGATGTTGGAATTTCCAAAAAAAGACCACTATTGCCATGGAAACTTCAAAAATGTCAAAAAAAATTTAAATGCTTTGAACTTTATAAAACTTAATATTATTGTTAACTGGCAAGTATAGATGAACCATATGACTTTAGAAATATAAAAATGGCTGCCATTGCCATGGAAACGACAGAAATTAGATTTGTTTTAAAATGCTCTAAATGAACTATAAAATTTACAGAAAGATGTTTAATTATGCATAAGTGTGCATTCAAGGTCAATTTTTCGTGAAATGGCTGCCGCTTAGTGGTGATGGGGGAAGGGTGACATACGCTATTGCTTGCAATGGCAATTCTAGTTATATTTTTTCTTCCACACTTATTTGTCCATGCTATTTCTCAGAATTGGCTTGAACAATATTGATAGAACTATACCATAATGAGGACCAGTATATGAAATTGTGCAATCGGGGTATGGCATCATCAAGATGGCTGCCGTTGTCACGGAAACTACTCAAATGTGAAAAAAATAATACAAATTCTAAATCTTTCATAATAAGACCTAGCTGGATGAAAATTTATTGTTATGTTCCTTGGTATGCCTAGATGTTGTCACAATATAAGCAAATTCCTAAATGGCCGCCATAGTCATTGAAACAGATCGAAAGTTTAACATTGGCCCTATGGGAAAACACATTGAAGCTGCATTTCCTGCAAGAATTTAAGATAAAACTTCTACAACTTAATGGATATGTAAAATGGCATGTCCCAAAGTGGCGGAATTGTTTGAGAATGCTTAAGCTTAAAATCTTTAGATTTTAATACAATGTAGGTGCCCACTATATACTGCTTTGGGATGATTTTGGCAATCATTTGAACTGCTATGTTGCCATGGATACCACACCAAAAATTTCCAAAATATGGAAATGCTCCTAATTTAATAAAACTTCACAGAAACGATAAGCAACATTGTAAGATGTGGAATTTGGCGTTGGAATTTTGAAAATGTCTGCCGTTATCATGGAAACAATGCAAAACAGGTCAAAATGGTCCAAAAACCTTAAAGTGGCATTAACTTTCTTAAAATGGTAGGTCAAATGGATCGAAACTTTGATGGTATCGTCTCTCCCTGGTACCAATGTGGTATATGCCATTAAATTTTGGGAATGGTCTCTGTTGCCATAGGAACCATCACAAATGTCAAAAATTTCAAAAATTTCAAAATGCTCCAAATTTGATGAAACTTAATATAATTTTAGACTGGCGAGTCTGGATAACACTTTTGAAGTTGGAATTTCCAAAATGGCCACCGTTGCCATGGAAACTGCAAAAATGTCAAATATTTTCAAAATGCTCCAAACTTAATGAAACTTAATATTATTGTAAACTGGCATGTATAGATGAGACTTTTGAATTTGAAACTTTCAAATTTGCTGCCGTTGCCATGGAAACAGCAAAAATGTCATGTTTTTAAAAATGATCTGATTGTACTGAAAATTTACAGAAAAATGTATAGCCATGCAAATATGTGCATTCACTGTTAAAAGTTTTTGAAATGGCTGCCGCTTAGTGGCAATGGGGAGAAGGGTGACATTCGCTATTGCTTGCAATAGCAATTCTAGTT
>CM034361.1:66769258-66785796 GCA_019925275.1 Mytilus edulis | reverse complement strand
TTCCTCGTGAATATTTAAATAAAAATTGTCGAAATTATATTTAATTATTCATACGACCTCTTCAACCTGTTCTTGTTTCCAGTGTAAACAACGATGCGTTTAACGACTCAAACTTGTTTCTTTTACAATTTTGGGGAAAACATATTTCACCTATTAAAATATTTTTTGTTTGCAACCTATAAATCATTATGTTTTATGTTTATTGTTGATATTTTAGTCTGTAAACAAACGAATTCGTTCACCATTGATTGCGGTTTTTAACAGGTAATGGTGTACATTTCATCGTGTTGTATATTTCTCCGCCTGCATGATACATTGTGTATAAGGCCTTTTTAAAGGGGGATTTTTCCCATTATTTAAATCAAATAAATAACATTAACAGACTAAACAACAATTGATTTTTTTTTATTTTAGATTGCAGTATAAAGACAATAATAGTGCATTGACTTGACATATCAACGATATAAGGATTCGGCCCGAAACGGGGAAAATGCTCGGCACAGCCTCGCATTTCCCCGTTTCTAAGCCTCATCCTTATATCGTTGATATGTCAAGTCAATGCACTATTATTGTCTATATAAATTGCTCATAAAATTACTGGGTAATATTTTTGTAAAAAATATTGACTTTAATTGAAATGATAGGACATTTTTTTTTAATTGGAACTCATTTTTCTCCTATGCCAGGAAAGACAGCAACTGGACGTCATAGGTCAAACGTGGACGTCATTCGAATTTTGACGTCATCCCAGGTATGCGATACAGGGTATGCGATACAGGTTTAGCTATGCGATACGAGGTATGCGATACAGGGAAGGTGATACAGACTGGAAAAAACCCTTTATTAGAAATACAAAATTGCTGTATATTGTACTAAATATATGATAAATATAAATAAAGGCAACAGTAGTATACCGCTGTTCAATGGTCATAATTGAATAAATAAAAACAAATACGGATAAAAACTTAAAACCGAGGGAAACATATCAATTATTATAAGAAAACAACAGAACAACAGAAACACTGAACTACAATTATAAAAGCCAACATACTCCAGCGACAAACTGTCTTTTTCAGAGCAGTGGGCGTAACACTCTTTAACTTTTGTTTATACAAACTAAATTAAATCATAAATCTGTCATTAACCCCCTGATATATCCATGTGCTACAGAACCTGGTATGTTAATAATTATCTCAGGTACTGAAATCACGAGTCATAAGTAAAATAAAAGAAAGTCTTTCCCCTATGTCTATTAAGACACTGTGTTTGGATGTGAACAGTGTGTGTACATGTGGACAAATTTCAATAACTTTTTATCTATGATACATGTATCTTATAATCAATATATGATGCTAATTTGTTATTGAACAAAGGGATTAATTTTTTTAATAGACTTTTGTTTGTTCTTTTGATATATATATATATACATGGAAAAAAGTATTGCAACACCAAATTGAAATTCAAATTAAAATAACACTTTTAATTGTTTTGTTAAATAATTTGTTGAAATAGATCTAATTAAACATTATTCAAATATCACCTGAGTTTAATCAATAAATATCTACTCTCTCAGTTTTTATCTGCACATGCAGCAACTGTACTCGTAAACACTAAAACAGCTGTTGTTATCCTCATTGTTTTCAACACTTAAAATAACCAAGTTTATAAATTTATGTGATTGAGACCTTGTAATTGGTCATCCACAACTCATAACTGCAGCAAGATGGCAGATAATCAGCATCAGGGAAGCAGGTATGTCGCTGTGACAATTGCACGTATTGTTGGTCATCACCATTATACTATAAGTCGTTTTGAGAATAAAAATCAGTCAAGAAACGATGTTAAAGACCTTCCGAGGTCAAGAAGACCCTTTATAACATCTGCTAGTGAAAATCAAGCATAATGAAGGTTGGTCAGAAGGAAACCCATTGCAAACAATACAATCATAAAAAGAGAGTGATGACCATACAGGAGCCTTTAAACAAGAACTGTTCGAGATTGGCTCATCGCTACTGGTTATCGTGCGATAATACCATTTCGGGGACCTTTGCCTTCGAACAGACACACAGATTCGCGTATCCAATATAGTGCAGAGCTCGTCAAAGTTGGAAATTAGCGTCGTGGAGGAAGATCCATTGTTCCAATGGAATTCTGTTTATATTCCTTGGCCCAATCATAGTCCGAATTTGAACCATATCGAGCATATATGGTACACTATCGGGCGTAAAGTGCACGAAAGGACATCCCAGTTCAAACACGTCATAAAATAAACAATACCCTTCGTCAAGAATGGTTGCTGCTTCCTTAGCAACAAATTAGTCGACTTATGGCAAGAATCAGAAGACGTTAAGATGCGGTTATCCGTTTGAATGGAGGCTGCGCACAAAGTACTAATTCTTTGGCGTATAACGATCAACCATGATGTAAACAATCATCTAAAGATTAATTTTGAAATGTCTGACATTGTAAAGTTCGACTACAGCAAAAGTTGTAAAATGAAGTTTTTTGTACCAAAAACACTTCATTTTGTTATAAAAATTTTGGTTAGATAAAACTTTTTTTTTCATTAATTTTTTGTTCGTTTTAATGCCAATGTCATCATTAACTACGTTTCAATATTATTTTACAAATATTTTATCATATTCCATCCAAAATAAGAGACTGATTTTTCAAGTTTTAAAAAATCAAGGTGTTGCAATACTTTTTTCCATGTGTATATATAAGTTATTTTCAAACCCCTTAATGGGAAGGAAACATGTAAATAAGAGCAATGATGGGATACCTTGGAAAATAATATTGTAATAATGAGACTTGTAAGATTCTGTGATATTGAATCAATAAGTAATGCGATGATATCTTCATTTTCTTTCACATATTCTTTTGACACTTTGCAATATTTCACTGACTTTCCGAAACAAGAGGATGGCAATACCTATGTGTTTTTGTATATAATAGAATGTATATTAATAGTGATTTTGTCGTCGTCCTTTTTGGAACATAATAAGTAAAAGTCCAATTTCAAATTTTTCAATTCTTTGACCACATTCATTCAGTGTCAGAAACCATGGGTACTTGGGGACAGGACTTTTTTTCTACCCTCCCCCTTTTTTCCAAAGGTCTGTGTCCACACTTCTTTTTAAATATTTTTTAATTTCTACTATTTTCGCGTTTTTTCTATAATATATTAACATGAATACATATCATTGACCCGCTGTGGATAGTAAATAAGGAATTGATAGTAAATGGCAAATGTAGGTTATTTCTATTATATATATGTTAATATAATAAAGAAAAAACGCGAAAATAGTCGAAATTAAAAAATATTTAAAAACAAGTGTGTACACAGACCATAGATATAGGAAGATGTGGTGTGAGTGCCACACAGACCAGCATGGATTGTATCCAGCATTCTTAGAGTATAACATGGCAATACATAGTCCCCTACCAGTTAAAATTCATTGCTCCTGAAAACAAAATTTGAACTTGATGTGTTAATTGTCATGTTAAAACTATAGATACCAAATATCAAATCAAATATCAAGCTGCGCCCTGGGAGCATTTTATCAAAATGAATTATATAAAATGAAGAATATGTTTTTTTCATACAAATCAACATATATATAAAATCAAAATAGAGAGGATTGAACTTTTCCATTTGATAAATTCTCAAACTGTTTACTAAGTATATATCTCCTATTTTAAGTGCAGGACCTTATTTTAAAAAGTAAAGAAATCTTCAAGATACTTTACTTTACAACAGTAACTATTTTTTGCACTTTTCGATAAATTTATGTATCAGAAATATTTTTAATGACCAACAATACAATCTTGACCTGTTATTTTACTTAGATATTGAAACCATGTGTATCTCATCAGGTTGGTGACTTAAAAGCGTGCACACAAATTCCAACCTCGGCTGATGAAGATCAGATTACATGATATGAACTTTCACTGAGAATTCTCTGTGTCAATCAAATTTAATGGTTTGTTATGCTCAATCTGAGTTGTTCAGATTTAGTTTGTCGCTGGAGTAAACATACAAAGAAACGGACTGCAGATAAAAGCTGTCATATTTCTGACTTGGTACAAGACAATAAACTGTATCGATGAAGTACAAATTAGGTAAACTAAATATACAAGGAGAAACAAAATAAAAACAACACTTTAAACCATCGAATCGCACCCAAATGCACCAGGAACGACTAAAGCCAAAACTTGAAAGCTGAATGCTTAGATACCGATTCAATAAAGAGTCATAAAGGCTACTTAGACTGTTTAAAACGTCAACGGTGTTGGCAGAAAGTTGATGAACCAGTGTTATATCAAAGAACGTCTCGTCTTTTTTATGAAAGAATTCATTGGAAGATACCAAAACCTTGTTGATAAATGTTCCGTATCAACTTCACAAATAATACATATGAAAAGAAGGAGATGTGGTATGATTGTCAATGAGCTAACGATCATCAAATGTTCTATTGAAGTTAGTTTGAGCAATTAAAGGCAACCGTAAAGTCGGATATAAAAAGACCCAGACCATAAAAATTATGAAACAATTCAAAATAGAAAACTAGCGGCCTAATCTAAAACAAAACAATTAACGAAAATCAAACATAACGGACATAACAAAAACGACAACCAATTGACTACAAATTCTTGACTTGGGACAGGTATATTGAAATGTGATAGGGTAAGAGAGTTTTAGATGTAAGCACATAACCCTACTCCTAACACTAGGATTAGGGAATATTTAATTGGGAAGTTGAAATCTGTTGTTTAACAGTTCTGTTTTCAACCAACACTAATTGGTAATCTTTCGATATAAGGCACGATGGAAGGCTTAACAGTATCTGTTGAATCATTACGCTTACAGATAGACGTGAATCATTAAGCATGTTAAGATATTTTTGAAAATATATGAAATTTACCCGGTTAGAGGAAGTGGACCGGCGGGGATACAAAAAAAACCGAACCACATATAATAATATTTTAACGGCGATATAAACCATAAAGGGACAACTTATACTTGAAGTATGAAATGATGAACAAACAAAAGCCTCAATCGAACAATTCAACAATGTTTAAAGTGTGAAAAGGCTTTCTCGATAGTTATCAAAGGTACCAGGATTATAATTTAGTACGCCAGACGCGCGGTTCATCTACATATTAAGACTCATCAGTGAAGCTCATATCAAAATATTGATAAAGCCAAACAAGTACAAAGTTGAAGAGCATTGAGGATACAAAATTCCAAAAAGTTTTGCCTTCTCAAAAACGAAGTCTGAATTAAGTTGAAAGTTAATATCATTTTATTTCTAGGATTAAAGCATAATAATATATAATCATAAACTAGTAACATACACAGATAATTGACACACATCATAGATTATGATAATTGTGATTAGTTTTATGGTTCTGGTCTTGTCTGATTTACAATGTATGTGATTCATTGAAGAATAACTATTTAAAAGGAACAAACAAACGTTTGCAATATATTTACATTGTGGGAAAAATATATAACGTATTTGAACAATTGTTAGGAACAGACGAAAAGCAAGGCTTACAAGGGCAAATCGTATTCAACAATGTATACGTATTGATGTATACTGAAATATACAATCAGCATTTTAATTTTTATTTTTTTTTCAATTCGAATTGATAAAAATGATATAAACAAACATCGACCAAGCTTCAACGCGAACAGTGTAAACGACCCTCAAATTAAATATACGTTAAGAATGTTCGCTTCTCTTGTTTTTGTTTTTTTTGTAAGATATTCAGGATTTTTTTGGTTTATCTATGTAGTTTTATTATAAATTTTGCCAACTAAGCTCTACTTATCTTTTCATTATTCAAGGACATATAGTTTAAGAGTTATTTTGTTCAAAGTTTTTGAAAGAAAAAAGTTGCCAATGTTAATTGTATGAAAGATCTAGAGAAAATTATTTTAAGGTAAATTCAAAATGACTCATATCTCAAACACAAGCACACGGACCCATCGTTGTTTCGTCTTTTTTTTTTAAGATCCTCTATGTATATACCATCAATTTAAAACAATACTTTGAAAATCTTGCTAAACATCCTTAAATCCAGACGAGTTTGAATGTCCTTCTTTTATCTTTTGCCCCTCTTTTAAAGTGATTTTAAAATAACGTTTGGTTTCAGATAGGAGAAGAATGACACGAGACTATGTCTACCAGTCAAAATTAAACAAAACTCTGGTATCTGTTATTTGCATACAGGTATGTTGACTGCTTGGTAAAATTTATTCTCATTTCATTCTGAAAATGTGTTATTGAATTATATGTTAATTTTATTCAAAGTTATGTTTTTGTTGATTCCACAGCACACCTAGGGGAGTTAACTCTAAATAAAATCGGCTGAAAGTGTTAATGTTTTTTTTATTCACAACATAAGAACAAACTATAAATATCAGTTGGAAATGGCTGAATTATACTAAGTAAAAAATACATAAAGCAAAAACAAAGACTGGACATGGTAGCTTATCTATACAAATAATGAACTATTATATATAAAAACAAAAACCACACAGTGAAGATCTTAGAGTACTCACAGTTACTGATAGGTACATTGTAGGTCGCAGCAAATGACAATTAATACAAACAAAACATGCATCTTATATTTATTAATCAATCAGTAAGCATCCAACATTCAATAGATTCGGTGTAAAGACGTCATTACCAGTCAGAGGATAGCACGACCCTGTACGATGTAATATATATATATATATGCATCGATAGATTGCAGTACCGATCAAATGCATAATATATGTGAAAGAATACTTTTTAGTATGGTTTTATTTGACTGATAACCGAATGAATTTTTTAAATCCAATAAAACCACTATTCAAAGACTACTTTATAGACGTTAGTTTACGCCTAATCAAAAATGTTATGTTTAAAATTGAGAATGGAAATGGGGAATGTGTCAAAGAGACAACAACCCGACCATAGAAAAAAACAACAGCAGAAGGTCACTAACAGGTCTTCAATGTAGCGAGACATTCCCGCACCCGGAGGCGTCCTTCAGCTGGCCCCTAAACAAATATATACTAGTTCAGTGATAATGAACGCCATACTAATTTCCGAATTGTACACAAGAAACTAAAATTAAAAAAATACAAGACTAACAAAGGCCAGAGGCTCCTGACTTGGGTCAGGCGCAAAAATGCGGCGGGGTTATATATATTGCATCAAACTATAATGATAACAAATAGCAATCACTAAAACTATAACTAAGCGATGTGACAAAAATAAATTTGACTTATCCTTCGGATTATGTTAAATAAATTGAAAACAAGATATTTGATTAGTTTCAAAAGAAGTTAAATACGTGGGGCTTGATTTTGTCAAGTTGTTAAGTGTCACATTAGATGTTAAATGTCACATTAGAGTATTTCAATAGTTCATTTTACTTTAAAGTAACCCATGTATATTGAATTTAAACAAGACCAAAATAACAGTTATCAAAGGCTAGTTTTTTTTACATACAATTACCCAAATTCAGACAGTTACATAAGATATGAAATCATGAGGATTTCTTTAAAAATGATGTACGTATCAATCGTTACACAACGAAATTAAATATTTAAAAACACAGGTAGGGGCATTTCTCTGCTTTAAATTTTGTTTAATAGATTTGTCTATAGATTACAAATTAATTGGAAATAAGTAAAGAATAATCAACAACGTGGAAAAGTCCTTTTTGAGATGGCAAATTCAAAACCCAAAACATCAAACAACTGTCATATGCCTGAGTAAGTATAGGCATTTTCTGATGTAAGAATGAAAAAGATTCAAAACAATTCAAGTAACGCATTTTCCACAATTTTAACATTTTTGCCTATGTTACTAAATGACTGAGTAATTTCCCGCAAGGTTGGTTTTAGATCGTGCATTCGACAAAATTTGCTGCTCCATTCTTCTAAAATATCCTTATTCAGTCGAACCAAATCCCTTTCATTTTGCTTGTGGCTTATTTGCTCCCAAGTATGGAAATCCATGCCAAGTTCGATCAGGAATGGGAGAGATTTATTTCCAACCAATGGAACCAATCTGTCAATGTGTTCCTCTGTAGGTACTACATCCCACTTCTCGGGCTCTTTGTCTGTAATATATAAGGGTGAGCAACTATTGTTTTAGTAAAAAAAATATGTAGTTAAAATGTATATATCTAAGATCTGACAATACATTAACAACTTTACTTCTGCTTCTAGTGGTGTTGGTGCTTTTTATGATATCGTTTAGAACTTTGCCGATAGTGTAACGTGACAAAGTTTAATTGTCGAATAAAATAAAACTGAACCCATCTCTGCCATCCCTAGCGCAGCTGTCAGCTCCCTACCAATTGGACTCATTTATTTCAGACAACCAATATGTATACATGTAACAAAGCCTATTCGTATTTTGATGTAAATGTCCCTTGGTTTTGTGAGTCTTTGTTTACTCCTTGGTTTTGATTGTCATTGTCTTTGAAATACATGTATTGCTTCGCGTTCTCTCACAACAAGCAATTCATATCTGCTGATGCCCAACAATTTGGACGATACGACTTTTGGTGAATGTGGAGTAGCACATTGATCCCATTATACAAATGTTGTATGAACTCGTATTTTAGAAGACATGTATCGCCACGACCGCTATCATACCAACAATTAATTCCATTCGATGTTAAACAACTCGAACAACAAAATATTTGATAAATGTGTATTGGATTGCTTCCTGTTATATGAACTATTAAAATGTAGATATCATGATCTCCAGCTGACAAAATTATTGACTGTTTTACTAGTTTAATTTGGATAAAAACGAAACAAAATGTATGTATCTTTGAAATCAAAACCATTTTGTCCAGACTTCCTCCCTACTGGTCAATGTGTTTAAGGAAGAACTGTTCTCCCCTAATTTTAAATTCTCTCATTCGGAAATACTTGTGGAACGTCTCTTTCTTGACACGCTGGAGAATTTAAAATGAGGGGAGAACAGTTTGAAAAGTGTTTCGAATTGGAGAAACCTCCGTCATATGATACGATAAGACACTCTTTTTTTTTATATTTTAGACGTCTATTTATAATAATAATGACGTACGAAAACTTAATACTGTAGAAAACATTGTCAAATCGCTTTCAAAGTTCATACGCAAAAAATTCATTCCGATAAGGAAAAGAAATATCCGATACAAAACATGGAATGGAAATGATATGAATCTACGAAGTCTTGTATTATAAGACTATGACGTCTCTCGCTCCCTACAGTAATACTTGGATGTCAGTGTAGTATAATCTGTTTTTTTTTTACACATATTGGAGTTGCATATTCATGAAATATATTTACATTTAAGAAATGTACAATTCTATAAAAGTACTACCCATCATAGTACCTATATATGTATCTCAACACAGCCAATTAAAGGAAATGTATAAACCTTAATATAATTCAACTGATGTTTACATATGCAGAACCTAATTTAAGAATTGTAATCTTTAGCAATTTTGTTTTTATCTGGAGTCCAGTTCGTACCATAGCATTTTAAAACTGAAATCAAGGGGCTCTTAACAATGAAATCAAATTAAGATGGATATAATAACATTTAACAACATGTCAAACTCTGGTGTTGTACTCATATTATAAGTATAAATGTTAAAGTTAAAGTTAAAGAAAACATTGAGACAGACATTACAAGCTGTTACACCTTATAAGTTTTTTTAAGTTTCAAGATGCAAAATAGATATGAAGAACTACTGGCAAACCATGCGACTTATATATTTGTCGGCAAACTAATAAACGAGGGAACGATGATTTTAGTCATATAGCTGGAATAACTTAAAAAAAGGTTACGACTACCAAATAGATATAGAAAGATGTGGCGTGAGTGCCAATGAGACAACTCTCCATCCAAATAACAATTTATTAAAGTACACCATTATAGGTCAATGTACGTCCTTCAACACAAAGTCCACAAAACACCCCATTGCTAAATAGCAGACTAAGGACACATATCACTGTATAAACAAAGATTGAACTGAAATCAGACAGTTAATTATATATAGTAACTGTTACCCTCGTGTCACCTATCAAAAAAAGTGACGGGATTGTGTTGAGTACACAACATGATTATTAATAAGAAGAAAAAAATCCCTCTTGACCGTGTATAAATATTTGGATACACAGAACTTACCAAAACCCTTTAAAAAATCACCTTTCACAAGCTGCAAAACATAAATAAAGGTAATTAAAACAAAAAGTTACATGTATAAACATACACAATTACTATTTTTATATATGCAACAAATTTATAAAAAAACAACCAAGTCGTATTCAAAGTTGAAATAGGAATAGCCATTAATTACAATTATAAATAAAAAAATAATAATTACAGATTGATACAGCCGTGACTTCAACATATCATGCTTATCTTAATCTCAAATTGTTCAATTTAAGTTTGATTTATCTCTACTGAATCTATGTAATGGTTTTAATCATGGGTAAACTACTGTTGACAGTGTTATGCAATGCAATTTTTGGATGGTTTGCTACTTTTTAATATGTTATACTTTGATTACAGATATGACAGCGGCGTAATTTAGTTTTGTCATAAATACAAATCTCCTTTTCGCATTTTGCATTTACAAAATAACAAAGAATAATTTAAAATACATTGATATTTGTGTTTTTTAACATAATTTTAAATCAGCGCATGGGTGATTTTCCATTTACATTAAGGTTTGCTTAGTTATTGTTGTGTTAAGCTGTGAACTTCAATTTGTTTATATTTGATTAATAGATATACTATGAGAAGTTGATAGTAATGTTTTATTTTTGACCTAATAAAAGCACACAGTTTTTTATATTTTTTTCGTAACCGACACAAAATTTATAGATAGAACTAAATTTAGAGAACATGTTTCTGTTAATGTTTCATGACAAATGTTTACCTTGCAAAGTTTATGAATGTTTCCTCTACCAGTTGCTTCTATTACGTCTTTGATTTCTTTAAATGTCACTGCATGGCTATCCCTGCATTGTCGAATAACTTCAAAATTCCATATCTTTGGATCACTTGTTTGTAATGTGTTATCGACGTCTGTTACCGACAATCCTAAATGTATTGCCAATTCTCTGACTTCATTAAAGCTGAACATTAATGACAACCGTCGTAGATGTAGATCTGACGGTAGCTCTCTCAAAAACTCCTCGTTTGTCACTGCCATAAAGAGATAACACGTATTGAATGCAAACATCAAAATAAAATAATCAACAGTGTCAACAGCGCTTAAAGTACGTTGGTTTTGTTGAACGGGGAATACTGCTTTCTTAGGGCTATAAATCAATCAAATTAAGGTCATCACTCAAGACATTTTACGGTCGCCATCATGAGATGATTGGCCGTTATGACAAAAGTGTGTCAGAAATCATATCTGATATTCTTCCTCAGTCATAATAACCTTCCATCATTACCGAATTGAACACAGAAATAACACGACGGGTACCGTATACGGTGCAGGAAATGCTTACCCTTCTAGAGCACCTGAATTTACTCCCGGTTTTTGGTGGAGTTCGTGTTGTTTCGTATTCATTATTTATAACTGTTGATGTAAATGTCCTTTGGTTTTGTGAGTCTTTGTTTACTTCTTGGTTTTGATTGTTATTGTCTTCAAGAATAAGGTCTAACAAGAGCATGCAGTAATTGCCGGTTTTAGGTCAGTATTTTTCTTGATTTCATTGCAATTAGTTTACTTAGACGTTTAATTTATTAGAAACTATTGATTGTTATTGCAAATCAAAAGTAAAAACAACAGCCATGTCCTATTTGAACTAACTGTCGGCATTCTATGGGAACGAACTGTGTACCTCTCCAGTCCTACGTATTTGTTTTGCATCTGAATATGAGTTCGATCAGACCCTTGTCAAAAACACAAGAATATCAAACAAATCAGGTCTTTAAATTTCATATTCAGATATTCTGATGTTTTCATTCGATCAGCAATCTAATCTTTTCTGATTTTGTTCCATTAAGATATACCTCAGAACTAGAAATTAAAGAATAAAAAAACACGGTTTCAACCAACTTATTCATATCATCACTAGACTAATACCTCGAATTTGACACAAATGATAATCTTAGTACCAGAATCTATGACAGACACCAAGACGCTTTTAATTTTGAAATATTAGTTTTTCCCACCTAAGAAGCAATATACCAACTTAAACTGCATATGGGAAATACATTTTCAAACTTATTTGTTATTCAAGAGCTTCTATTTATA
Source organism: Mytilus edulis (assembly GCA_019925275.1). Classification (NCBI taxonomy): domain Eukaryota; kingdom Metazoa; phylum Mollusca; class Bivalvia; order Mytilida; family Mytilidae; genus Mytilus; species Mytilus edulis. The sequence goes on along the minus strand of CM034361.1, from coordinate 66,773,513 downwards.
CTAATCAAACCATTACAAGTGTCTGACCTCGTCCTTTTTTTTTTAAATAAGATCAGCGGAAGGTGCCAGGACCTTGTAGATAAATAGTTCGCATCAACTTCCCAATTAATACACGATAGTTTTGAATTATAGATTATTGGTACTGACTTTGTGTATCATCTTTATAGCGTGTTATTGATTTTTGATATTTGTCTGGACGAATATATTTCATTTTCTGTTTAGTTTGTTTTGGTGATTTCTATTTGACATGACTCTGTACATATACATCCCATTATTGTGTTATTGTTCTATGGTAAAATGTTTATATTTTCTTTCATTTTTGCTAATGTGCTTTGTCTATATGTCTTTTTGTTTTATTTTGAAACATATGACTTGGCTCTATACTTGTTCGTCCTGTCATTGTGTTGTTGTGTTATTGTGCTTTGGTTTTTTTTGTATTCTTGTCTTTTTTTGTGGTCTAATTTATTGCGTTTTAACTATTTTTTCTGTGTACCCTTCGTTCAAACATCATTTTCAATATAATGAAATGTTATGCAACGTTTTAACATGTGAGAGGTTTAGCTGGCAAGAAAACCAGGTTTGTTCTTCCTTTTATTAAACTCAAATATCAGAAAACATCTGTTGTGTGTCCGGGTTTCGTGCAACAATTGATTGTGTGCTTCTGATTGGAAATAATTACATGTATATATATATATATATATACGTTTCATTTTATCAAACGATCAAAATTCTTATTTCATCACTGTGAAAATACCTCTCTTTGCCTTACATGTACATACTTTGTATCAATATGATGAGTTAAGAAGTTTTCAACTTCAATTCTATTGTATGTTTTGGTGTTTTACTGTTTCGCCAATGTCTTATGTTTGGGGGAAGGCTGTATATGCCTGTCCAAAGTCAAGAACCTGTAACTCAGTGGTTGTTGTTTGTTACTTTATACATGTATCACATTTTTTATTTTTCATTATTTTTTTCATAACAAGTCTTTATTTTTTTCGTTTCACTTGTATACATTTGTCGTTCCCGGGTATTTTATAGCAGACTACGCGGGATATGCTTTGCTCATTGGTGATGACCGTCCGATGACCTACAGCTGTTAATGTGGAAATATGACTTATTGGCAATCATACAACTACTTCCTATTTTCATATTACTAATAATATATTATTACGAATACTTGTTTGATACAAGAGTAACGCATAATACACATCAAGCGACTAGTTTGTCTGATTTTTTTAAAACGCAGTATTTTTTATAATGAAAGTAGTCCGTTGCATTACGAAATTATAAATATGAAAATTGAACAAAAAAAAATATTAGAACTGTTTATGTACTTTTCAATACGGTTGATAAGTGACATTCGTTGGTTAAGGATAATAATGTTGCATGTCAACTACTGATAAACATAAATTCAGTCTTTATTTGATATCAATCTGCTATGGTATATCTTCCTATTCAACATTAATATTCGATTGATATTCAATGATTCTTTATCGAACTGTATGTACTGTTCTATCGTTAGGCTTCCGATTGCGTTCTTATTGCAAAGCGAATAGAACAATAATTCCATAGAGATGTTACTAATTTTTTTTCAGATCTTTATTTGTTTCATAAGAAATGTTTTTAAAAATATAATAATGATACATTGCTTATATTTATTACATGATTTGAACTTAATGTAATCGTACTTGTAAGAAAGTCATAACTTCTAGGACGGGCGAATACTACAGAATTCAAAAATGCATTGTCTATCTCCTATGGAAACGTCAGACATATTTTCTAACATACATATATCAGTGTATTATAATGCATTACCTCCAAACAAGCGGGATTGATGTTTTTTTTAAACGACATCAAATGCCCATCAAATTCCCACTTATAGTTGATTGATTACATTTGTATATCGTAGATGGCTAAATACATAAGGATCTGGTGCTTTTAGACGTTAAAAGTAATGAATCAACATTAAAATAATAGTAAGAACATTTTAAAACTCATTCCACAATTGAAGCAATATATGAAAGGAAAAAAATAACATAACGTTATATAGCAAAATAAGAATACAATACCTGGACATCCTGGTTCACATATGTCTTCATCCTGTTAGAAGTAAAAACAAAAACATAAGTATTTCTGCATCGCATACTGGAATAAAACAATTGGATATTAGGGTTATATTGACATACATAACTCACGGAATATATACTTAAATGCAGGAATATATACATAACTGCAGGAATATAGACTTAACTGCAGGGATAAAGACTCAAATGCAGGAATATATACATAATTGAAATAAAAGAAACATAACTGAAGTAATATAGACATAACTATATATGTTTAAATAATACAAGAATTTCATTGTTATTATATATTGGCTTGTTTTCACAATTTTCTTTTATATTTTGATTCTTTCAGGACTTGAGTCATTATGCATGTGTAGTTGTATATTTCAGATACTCTTTTTCCGAATCAGTAATCAGATTTTGATTTGTTTTCCGTCTCTTATATAATTCTGATACGGTTCTTACCTTTCCTGATATCCATGATTTGATTATATGTATGTTGTGTTCAATACCATGAGTAGAACATTTCCAAAAATTGCCTACATGTGCAAGATTTTCGAATGGTATGATGCATGGCTTATCTGGTGAGCTACAGCAAACACTGGTCACAAAGGACTCGTCATTAGTCTGACTCTGATCGCTACTTGTTCTGATATACAGCTGACTTATTTTCTCTAAGGCAGATGTTAAACATTCATTGATGCTGGAAGCAAGATCCCTCACAATGAGTGCGTTTGTTCTGGCATGAACAAGACGGACAGTTATCTTGTCATCTTCGCAAAGAATATACATATCCAAGGAAGGATCGATTGTGAACACTCCTGACCTGTGGAACAGCATGTCCGCATTGGCTTCACCATATGTCTTCACCGCCCATACAGATAAGCAGTAACTGATAAACCTGAAAGATAATGCTGGTGGTATCATCAAAGATGTCGATTGAAAGGCAATGGCAATATTTCGTTGTGTGAAGCCAGTGGAATCAAGGTATCCGGAATCATCATTACCTCGTACCATACTTGCAACATAGTAGAAGTCAGCAGGTTTACTCGTTCGGTTAGAATCATATCTCTTTGGTTCTACCAATATATCTAGATGGGTCATGACATTTAATAAGTATTCTTTGTCTTTGTAAAATTTCACATATTTTTTTCTCTTCCAAACTTCTTGTATTGCTTGTTTTGATACCACTCCTCTCATTCCCATATCATCCCATATTTCTTCTCTTTTTCTGTCTCCTTTACAAAAGCGTCTGTCTGTAACAATTGATTTAAATGCATCTATGAGAAGTGTTGGGGACAAAATAATACGGTCGTCCAATTTAAGTTCATCAAAGTACAATAACTTGCCAATGGAATGTTGAAATTTCAGAAATACCTTCAACTCATCTTCTGACAACGGTCTTATAGGCTGCAATGCGTTTACTTTCTTTAAATGCTCTAGGGTGATCAAAGGAATGTTGCGTCTGGTCAGCGATGCAAATTCTAACTCTAAAGGTATAAAACATTTTGGAAGAAGTTCACCCCATGTTGGTTGCCTTTCTGATTCGCTGATTATAACCTCCTTTATCTTCTCCATTTCTGTGTCATTTTTGTCTTTAGCGTTGACAAATATTTTATCCTCAATCACCAAATGTTGCATTAAAGGCGTTTTTTGAAACATCTCGTTGATTTCTGCAAATATTTTCTGTCGTCTTTCTTCAACATCATGCTGAAAAAACACAATATTTTTATGCAACACTTTGATCAGAATTTAATAAAATTATCATTTATCAGATGCATATTTTTACGTTGTATGAAATTGCATAGTTACAATCACACAATTGCTTGCATAGGGACATTTCAAAATGGTAATGACAAAATCGAAAGATTCAATTTTTGAATACCCGGATTAAAAAAAAAATGATATTTCTAAGCATAATACCTTAAAAAAGTCCAATGGAAAACAAGGCATACTTGTAGTTGCCAAACCAAAATTATAGTATAGTAATTATTATGGAGTAACGCCTAAAACAGTGAAACTATATCATGATGCATTAATAACGTTCATAGTGTTTATTTGGTGTTTATGTTTTTAAGTTCATATGCTAGTAACAACAAACAAAGGCATCATCTAGATTTATTTAAGCCTAACATGTTTGTTAAGGTTTTGTGAATCTTGTGTGTATACCACATTACATAATTATGACA